>SNQJ01S0022363.1:21740-34759 GCA_010110895.2 Picea sitchensis | reverse complement strand
GATAGGACATCCTATGCTGGTTTAGAAAGTATATCCGACTAAGGATAGGACTGAGATATGCATTGTAATTATTGTATCGAAGGGATTTCCTCTTTAAATAAGAGGAAATCATCATTCGAGGGATCCAAGTTTTATGTATTGAACGCTTCAGAGAGAGGGACGCACTTTTTATTTTCTCAGACTGTAATATGACATTTTGAAAGATGAATAGAAAACTGTTTTGAGCATCCGTCTCTAAGCTTTTCATCTCAGGGGAATCTTGTGAGAAGGGAGGGCCCACCTTCATCACAAGATTCACCCGTTAGTTTTAGAAGTGTGTTAGTTCAATCTCTGTTTATATTTTGATTAACTTTCGTTTTGTTGAACACTGTTTTTAATGAATTCTGCTTTGTTGAAACACTATTGACTCTGTCTTAGTTTATTGAATGAAATTCATAATTCTTTTTATCAGCAATCTTGTGTGTTGATTTTATGGTGCTAGCCAGGGATCGGGGTAAAGGTTCCTGCTCAGACAGGAAGGAATTAGAACACCTTGTCTTCTGTAAATTTCATTTAATTCTGCAAGTGTGCTAGACAGGGATTGGGTTAAGGGTTCCTGCTCAGACAGGAAGGAATCAGAACATCTTGTCTTCTGTAAATTTCATTTAATTCTGCAAGTGTGCTAGTCAGGGATTGGGTTAAGGGTTCCTGCTCAGACAGGAAGGAGCCAAAACACCTTGTATTCTGTAAATTTCATTTAATTCTGCAAGTGTGCTAGCCAGGGATTGGGTTAAGGGTTCCTGCTCAGACAGGAAGGAGCCAAAACACCTTGTCTTCTGTAGATTTCATTTAATTCTGCAAGTGTGCTAGCCAGGGATCAGGTTAAAGGTTCTTGCTCAGACAGGAAGGAATCAGAACACCTTGTCTTCTGTAGATTTCATTTACTTATGCAGTGTGCTAGCTAGGAATTGGGTGAAGGGTTTCTGCTTAGAAAGGAAGGGATCAGACCATCTTGTTCTCTGTAAACTTTAATTTCACAAGTATGCTAAAACAGAAATAGGGCTTAAGGCTCCTGCTTAGAAAGGAAGGAACTAGACAGCCTTGTTCTCTGTTAGATAGAGTTAATAGTCTTATGCTTACTGTTTTCATAAAGGAGTGTTAGCACTGAAGTCTCTGTTTGAGAGTAAGGGTCATGTTCTCTGATTGCAGAATAGTTGTTCTTTCCCATTGCAAAGTGTTATTCTAATGTAATCCAGGATTCTTAGATTAATCTTTAAANCAGAACACCTTGTCTTCTGTAGATTTCATTTACTTCTGCAGTGTGCTAGCCAGGGATTGGGTGAAGGGTTCCTGCTCAGAAAGGAAGGGATCAGACCATCCTGTTCTCGGTGAACTTCAATTTCACAAGTGTGCTAAAACAGAAATAGGGCTTAAGGCTCCTGCTTAGAAAGGAAGGAACTAGTTAGCCTTGTTCTCTGTTAGGTAGAGTTGATTGTTTTCTGCTTACTGTTTTCATAAAAGAGTGTTATCACTGAAGTATCTATTTGAGAGTAAGGGTCTTGTTCTCTGGTTGCAGAATAGTTGTTCTTTCCCATTGCAAGTGTTATTATAATGTAATCCAGGATTCTTAGATTAATCTTTACAAATCTGCAATAGGGAAGTTGCTTTCTTGTGATTCAAATCAGAACTTCAGTTTAGTCAAGCAAATGTGATTAATTTAAGTTTATATACTACAACACTAAGTTTCTTTTGGGATTGAGCATATATAGTGCGTGGCTATCTTTGAAATAAAAGACTTCCCTGGGTTGATAATTTATGTATCACTTGGTTGTTTGAATCAATTAAGCAATTATAGTGACCAACAATTGGTCACAGGGCTATGTGTGGGTTTTGAAAGCACAGGTGGGGGTTTGGAGACATGACTGAGGGTTTCGATAGGCAAATTAATACCAGGATAGCTAGGGTCATTCTTTAGGCAGGGGGAAGGTTAGTCACAAAATCGTAAGGTGGTTCGGGACACAAACCCTGCGAGTAAGGATACTCGCTGGCCAAGAAACGTTCCACATCCAAATCGAAATCCTCACTCAAAACGATAGACTTTGACTCAGCTGAGGGTTTCGGTTTGTTCCTAGTCATCCTTGAGATGAGTTGTGCGTTCTTTTTGCCTTTAGCATAAGCAGTAGGGTTTGTTTTAGCTTTCTTGCTCGTAGGTTTCTTTATAGCCTCGGCCTTCTCGACTGCTATGTCTGGTAACTCAACATCAGGGTCAATCGAGGGCTTAGGGGATGGCAACAAGTCATGAAAGGGCATAGGCGGTTGAACAATGGTTTCATTTACCATAGGTTTGTCGACCTGTATAGGGTTCGTTTCCTCAAAACCATTACGAGCGATGAACACTCTCCAACTATCACCATGCAAACTCAAATGATAAACAACGATGAATTTAATGAGACCATAGTGGAACAGGCTACTTTCGGCCTGTTGCCTCTTAAATCTTTTTGACATCTTAAATAGGCTGTGATGAAAGTAGAAGGGCATATTCAACGAATATCCCATGAAAATTATAAGCAAACGCAGGTGGTAGAGAAACACAAGCCCATATCGACCTTCGCAGGTCACGAACTACTTGATTACCATTAAGGTATCGTGCCATCGGGGTTTAAGTGAAGAAATGGGCATACCTCTGTCACAAGAGGTGACTTTGCGTGAAATGAATAGCAGCGTCCATGGGACCTCTTCGACCTTACAATTTTTGAACCAACGTTGTCCTGTGGAAGGTAACCCGGTAGTAGCACTGATAAACTTCTCGTCAATTTCCAATTGAATATCTTCGACCTTGGCTCTACAACCATCGAAAGTCATGGCGAATTTTCGTGCCACAGCTAATTTAAAACCCTCAAATTTTTGTATGAAGGTGAGCCATGAGTTTTCCTCCAAATCTCTGTGGGAATTATCAAACATTAGCAATGCTTGGTGGCCGTTTGGCTCGATCGGAACGACTGGTGCCATGGAGCCAAGCACATGGTAAGCCGAGGGTTTGGGTTGAAACACACACAGGAGTAGAGCTACCCGAGCTAACAGCAGTGAACGAGGATAAGGGATAGGCATAAATGCCACCGTGCGAAGGTGGTGGAGCTTATCCCCACCATGCACGATAGTTATGGCGAATGGTACGACCGCCGGCTTGCTTAGCTGTTCAAACCATAATTGCATAACTCAACAGTCATATGACTTGACCGATCAATGAATCAAATGGTAAGTGTTATGCCATAGTTTTAATCATTTAACATTCAATATGAAACCATTCCCACATATTTAACCATGCACCAATGTATTAGCTCGCATCAATAGTTTTAACCAAGGTTTTCATATGATCTAAGTTCCAATAGTCATGAAAACAAGAACATAGGCATCGTATAAAAGATATATATAAAAGAATTAACACCCATGTATCTTATGAAACCAAAGGTTAAGTAATAAATTACAAATCCAAATGCCAATGTATTACAAACTCGATGAAATCAAGTCACACAATCAATCGAAGCATGAATAATGAGTACAGATCGAAAGTTTTTCCAGCTAGGTAATGATAAGTGTAAAGTGAGTGCAATAGGCATAATCTCAAGGATAACGATAGTTCAAATAACGATTTCAAAGCGACTTCGAAAGACCAATGTTTTCATGCTTACAGTCGTGAAAACACAAGAAGATAAGTGTGCAAACGTCGCAAAAAATAAAAGTGTCGCTTATTTGAAAAATTGCGATGAAAAATTGATGTTTGTAAAACATTGGTGTAGGCAGCTTATGAGACGATGGAAAAAAATGAATTGGCTGCCAACACTCCTCCACCATGCAAAGAAATCGACAATGAAATAAAATGATGAAGTCTCGTTCCCCAATCGATGTGACAGTCTAGTCCACCTTTCCATCTGAGGCTCAGATATTGGATGATCGATCAAAGAAATATGCAGTTGCATCAAGGGTATTTGTTCGAGGAAGAATGATACCAAGAAAGATCCATATCCGAATTGTTTCTGCCTCCTTTATCTACATCTGGAAATCTGATCTTTGACATTTGTTAAAATCCAGCACACCAATTGAAGATCTTCAACTCAAGACACTCAACTGCGTATGCCATATGTGATTTGGAAGCGAGATGAGGGTTGTTGCTTCCTTCCATTTTGGTGATAATGAATAGGATATCTCATAATGGAATATATCTCACATCGTTAATGGAAATCCTACCACTTTCCTTGTGGGATCCCAACATGCAGAACCATGCTATGTAGTCATTAGTCTGCAATGGCATGGTCTGGTGTCCGGATAAGACGATGGGTACCCCTCTTCTAGAGAACCCCTTAAAAAAGTACACATTCTCTACCTTGATCTCTAAAATATGAGATCCCACTTGAAAATCTTACTCATCAATATCCCACAACCCAATCAAATGCTTAAGGAGAAGTGTTTCCTTTCGCATGTTTTGTATCCTGAAAATTTTTAGCAAACCACAATTTTGGAGTGCTACCCTTGCTTGAGGGTCATGCAATGTGGCCAAATAATAATTTTCATTCTCTCTTTCCTTCCACTCGAGAATATTGGATATCAAAATCCCTACAAAACAACATTAAAGATGATTAGTCAAAGCCCCAAGTCCAAAAATTCTTTCCCAAACAGTAAAACCATGCAAAACATTTTGTGTGTTGCGCCTGGCACCCCCCTAGAATATATTACACAGTATTGGTGCACCTTATCCAAAGTAAATGGGGTACTAATATCTGAGATGGTTCCCCTCCCGATGCCATGGCGGAGTGCCACCCTAGTAGGGCGCTATAGAGGTTCCCAAGGAGCCCAAAAATAGCCAAAAATTGCATGAAAATAGCCATGAAAACATTGAAAAGAAAGAGGAGGATCAGACTACCAACCTGGTCCAAAAGGAATGAAGAACAAAGGCCCAGATATCCTACAATAAATGTGGGGAAAAAACTACTCCAAATGGAAAAAAACTCCAAGTAAAAGAGGCAGGTGAAAGTGAAAAGTGAAATGAACTAGTTTTTTCACCCAAAATAATTTTTACCACTTACAAACTAGTTTTATTAAAGCCTTTTTCATATTGTAATTTCGTTTTATTTGATATTTTTCCATAATTTCCGTTGGTTTTTAAACAATTGCTAATGATTTTTCCCTAGAATGTCTTTTTAATGCAGGAACATATGAGGCGAAACTTTTTGGTTACCTTGCAATTTATTTGAGCATGCTTCGTCATTCTTCGAGCTTGATAAAATCACGAAGAGACGTATGTTGGGCGATAGTTTAACCCTTTTTGGTCCCAACAGACTAGCTACGAAAAATGAATACTCTAACCACTTTGGTTAGAAGAGTTCTCCTTCACATTAGTTTATGCTTTTTCGGGCCTTGGAGACTAAAATTACGAAAAATATGGAGTCTTATTTAATCTATTCTCAAACTCCCTAAACATGAAAAACAACTGAGTTTTCCTTCTCTGGACTCATAAAAACCATACATTGAAGGGCCCATCTGGGGACAAAAACTTACTTATTCTAGTTTATTAAACATAGGAAGAGGAACTTACCGAAGGTGAGTTATATCGAGCACATGTTATCCTCTTTGAGCTTGATAAATAGGAAAGAGGTACTCATATATCTGGATGGGGGGGAAATTGAAGGAAGTGGGTCAAGTGTTTTGAAACCTTTAAGGTAGTCGTTGTCGTCTCCCTTGAACATGGAACCTGTTTTCATCTCACCCTACACTTAGTTATTTCGCTCTCCCCTGAGTCATACCAACCCATGAGTCTTGCTACTCCTTCAACTCACCTGAAGAGTTCCCTAGCCATTGTTGCACTATGTTTTGTTCCTTTTCTCAAATGAGTCAAAGCTACCAAGTCTTTTTTCATGCCTCATACATGTTCAAGGGAAGTTTTTCACTTCATATCAACCATCTACAATATTACCATTTTATATTCGTGTGTTAGTCCATATTCACCATATCATATCACTTTCCTATAATTGTTTCGTGTCGATGATGGGGGATACACCAATGCCATCCTTTGACAAGTCTTTTCTTGTTGACTTCAGAACATTATCCAAGAATTTGAATTAGAAACATAGCAGTACCTTGGAACCTACATGCCTCAATGGAAGGCCTCATCGCTTTTGATAGTGGATTTACATCAATGACCCCTAATCGATTGATTCCATGGATGTTGGAATTCAGTCGATTATTCACGTTTGTTGGAGTGTAATATAGGTACCTTGGGAATCATTTACATCATTGGTGATTTCCCTTTCGCCTGTTAATGGTATACATCAATGACCGGTAATCAAGCAATTTATGCTATGTTCGACATCAAAAAATTTATTCATGTGGATAGAATCATACTATTTTGGGATTAGGACGAAGACCCTGGGTTGAATACTCACCATGTTTCACCTAGGTTGCGATGGAAATAATTTAATTGATATACATAGATCCACTTGGTATTGGTCTGTGGCTATATTCTTGTCATATCATAGCTCCACTATGTATTCTTTCGTGGTTGTGATTAGGTCATGTCATGGAGGAATGGATCCACATTATATATTTAGTGGCTATCTCCTTAATCAAAATCACTATGGATCCATAGTGTATTGGTCAACGACCATACTTTGAGTCATTTATATTTTGATCATAGGTAATCCTGCCTCGAGAATGAAACATATATTAATATTGTTTGATGATTATTTGCAACTTCAACCAGGTTCTTCGACTCCACCAACCTTGCAATGAATAATCTATAAAGTGTTTTGGTCATCAATTTTCTCTTTTGACTTCACACTTTGGGGGGAATCTTTTACACATCAAAATTTCGCACTTGCGTATAAAGTGTCGCAAGTGTCACATGTGGCACAAATGTCACATTTTAAGTGTTGCAAGTGTCGCATGTGGCACAAAAGTCATGTTTTAATTGTCGCAAGTGTCATAAGTTTAAAACCCAAACTGTCGCAAGTGTCGTAACATGCTCCATGAAATTTTTTCAAGTGTCGCAACCCAATCGACACCATAGAAACACTTGTCACAACCCCCAAATCATGTAAGAAAATAAATCCCCATCATTTGACAATAGAAGCATAGTCTTCCAGCTGGGATTTTTGAAAATTACTAGACATTTAAAAAAAATGGCACTCCCCTGCCCATACTTAACGAGCACTAATTCTCCCTATGCCATACAAAGGGGGCACCGTGGTGCTCTATCTTCAACATAAGGGGGTGCCATTGTTGATTGGAGGATATCTTGGTAAATCCCACCTTCTTCTATGGGACAACTCTAACAGGATGGGGTTTGTTTGGCTCAAATCCTACTCCATGGCTCTATCTTAGAAAAGAATCATAACCTATGGAGCCATATCCTCAACCTATTCCTAAATTACTCAAGGTGGTTGAGCCTCTAAATGCCTATAAACTGGAGGCATTTCCATGGTGAAGGAGGAAGAAGAAATCAGTAATAACATTGTTATTTTTATCTTACATTATTCATGCAAGGGTTGGATAAGGAGAGCCTAGAGGAGCTGTTGCATCTTCAAACTCAAATTGTAAGTATATTCTTTGGGTTATCTAATTAATATACTATGGTGAACCAACCTGGTTTACTATGTAAATATCCAGAATACTTGGAATATAAAGATATCCATAAGGAAAATAAATAATATATATAAAGGTATATGAAAATATGAGATAAGATAAGATACAATAAGAATGAGGGCCTTATATACCCACGTAGGGGTGCCCTTCCATGAAGAGATGTGACCTTTCATTGGGAAGGTGTCTCTTCATTAATTATTCATTAACTATTATAACATATTTATATTTATTATTATATATTATGTTCATAAAATTGCCTTTCCCCTTAAAAATGATTTGTCCTCAAAGCATACTTATGGAAGACTTATCTCTTGCTCTATCTTGTAATATTGTCTCCTTATTGTTTATTCCCGAATTAGTGATTGTTGAGAACTTAAAACGATAGGATATTCTAAGCGTTGCATAGAACCATCGAATTGTAAGGGAGTCTGCCCACCTTAAATCGATCTTCTGCACAATGGGGCTTTTATGGGGTTCTTGTAGACAATTTGATGTATTTTGACTTCCATGATAACCTCTACCTTGAGCATCATTTGTAATGGAGGTAATAATTTTTGAAATATTTGTCATTTGTTTCTGTGGATACATTGATTGGTTGAAGTATTGATTTTTGTGATTAGGATGTCTATAAGGCATCCTTGCAACCTAATCTTCACTTCATGTACTTGTATCTTCTTATTTATTAACACTTGGAATTGAGTCTTCTTCATAACCCTGGATTTTTTCTACTTCGACATGTGAAGACCTATTTACATCAACTGAATCCCTTTGAGCTATAAGGTTGACTGGGTCTGTATTAATTGCATTATCCACCATTGGATTTTTTTCCATTTGAAGACTTTTGTAGTTCCATAGGTTCAATCATTGTCTATTTATCTACCAATGATTTCTTATTGATAAGTTTTTCTAACATGTCTTGTACCGTCTTCTTATCACTCCTTATCTTCTTAATTTGGGTGAGTAAACTTTGATTATGAGATTTTAGGCGACAAATTTATGTCTCCTTGTCTATGACGATTTTGTCACATTATTTTTGGACCTTAGAAATGACTATTTTTTGTCTGATAGTAGTATTTTGGAGATCTGATCAAGATCTTTTGACGTAGATATTGAATCTGACTTTACTGAGATGTCATGTAATTTTATTTTTTTCTTCTTGTAGGAAAACATTAAAAACTTTTTCTCAAGGTTTAATATTAAGCTACCCAACATCTCTAACCAAGTCGAGCTAAGGATTATATCAACCTATTTTTCATATATAGTTGTAACCTCAAAATTAGATACGAGTTTATAATCTTTGAGTGTCAACAGTAAGTCCTTGATGTCATATTTATTGTGAAAAAAAAAGTCTTTTGTTTCAATTACATTTGTCTTTGGAATTATTAATTGATTCACCAAATCCATACTTATGTGATTTTTCTTATTATCTGGTCAAATGTGGATGCTAACTTCTTTTTCTTGAATATTTCCTCTAAATGTTAATAATCCAACGCATCTAGTTAGATGATTTTTACCAGAAAATATTCCTTCCTTAAAATCCATTTTTTAATTTGACTTGACCTTATAATTATTATAATATCCCTTTAATAATAATAAGACTTAAGCTTCTTGACTTAATAGATATCTTCCTCCAATATTCCTTTATACTCTTTTAACAAAATAATCTTTGATAATTCTTCTTTTTATATATATAAAGTTTTAAAACTTTGAATATTTTCTTTATACTTTACCAAAAGTAATTTTATATTCGCTTAATCTCTTCTTCCTATTTTCTTTCCTTGGTAATTCATGAAAAATAATTTAATATTATCTTCACACTTCCCAAAAGAACTCTTTTAGTTATACTCCTTCCTTCTTATATATCTTTTCACTCCAATTTTTATAATCCTTTTTAGACTTTATAAAAAGTACCTTATAAATCCCTTTTATACTCTTCATTATTTGTTAGTGGTGGTTAGGGTTCAACAAAAGTGGCCCTAAGTTTTGTGAAATACTTCTTTAGAGGTAAATACACACACACATATATATATTATATATGGTATGGAATACCATGGGCCAATGGTTTTCCCAAAACCATGGGATGGTAAATCTCCAAAGGTAAAATAAAATATTCACTTTTCCTCTTCTTTGAAACTTTTTCTTTTAAATTACTTTTTTTCACGTTTTAAATGACAATTAACTTAACTAATGCCAAATCTGGAATATTTCCTTCAAACTTCTTGGTGTGCACTTATACTTCTTCACATGCACCTTAAGAAAACATTTTCTTTTTTTCATTTCTTTTGTTTTTTCTTCTCTCTTTTTTTTTGTTTTTTTTGTTTATTTTGTGCATAATGACTTTTTTACTTTAGCTGAAATGTGTAGAATATTTGATTTATAAATGGCCAATGGCCAATATGAGGTTAAAGACCTTATTTTAGAGAAAATCTATTTTGTGGCCAAAATTTGGATTGCTACGAAGCTCTAATACCACTGTGGTGAACCAACTTTGTTTACTATGTAAATATCCACAATACTTGGAATATAAAGATATCCATAAGGACAATAATATATATATGAAAATATGAGATAAGATAAGATACAATAAGAATGAGGCCTTATATACCCACGCAGGGTGCCCTTCCATGAAGAGACGTGACCTTTCATTGGGAAGGTGTCTCTTCATTAATTATCAATTAACTATTATAATGTATTTATATTTATTATTATATATTATGTTCATAACATATACTTGGCTTATTTCCTTCAAGTATGTGTTTTTTTGCATCTACTTGTCTATTGTTGTTCAGTCTTCATAGATAGATCTATTTGATTACTTATATAGAATATAAGAAATGTATCTTTGTTGTTCTTTGTAGGTTATGATTTGCCTTATGGAGCTTATAAATCAAGCCCGAGGATCAAAGCACAAAGGACAATCGCCGGAATAAGGCATGCCACATTTTTCTTCTTCTCGTTCGATTAGCTGAGTTAGATCTAAAAGGAAAATATAAACCACTTGTACTTTTTGTCTTGGTAATAGGGGTCTAGGAATCCAAGGGATATTTCACATAGCATTGGGCTGAAGGTGGATCCCAAGCAAGGTTTTGATGAACCTTCCTTAAGCATAGTTACATTAGCCTTTAATCCAAGCTTGTGAAAGGGTTGAACTGTTGGCAAATATTTAACAGAAAATGAGTGCTTGTCATTGATGGAAAGTACAACATTGAAAATGGCAAGTACAGGAAGTTTGTAACGGATAGGCAAACAAAAGATAAGTTCAGAAAGATCAAATGATCGAAGGAACAACAACATTGATCGAATGATTCCTTTCGAAATTCCTGAACGAACAAGATCCGTCAGATCAAGGTTTGATCTGGATCGTTGGATCTAGTCCATGTCGGAATTTCACAGATCGAAAGTTGGAAATGTCAAGTTTTATCAATCACAAGAATCCTGAAATCGCGATATGTGGAATCGTGATGTAAACTGAGCCATCAGATCTAGGTTGATCTGAATCGTTGGATTCAGCCCAAGTCGGAATTTTGAAAATCAAAAGATTGAGAAGTCGATGACTCTCAACAGTAGGATTCCTGAAGTGCCGAATTGCGAAATCCCAAAACAAGACATGTCAGCAATCCTAATAACATGTGGCACAACCAGGCAATGACAAGTGTCAAGCTGATTCAATGTTTTTGGCTCATGTAGGTCACGAATTAGAGTGACACGTGGCAGTTACCAACATGTGTCAATCCACGTGTGACGTCAGCAGGTCTCACCACTTCGGGGTTTCGGAAATCGAGTATTGGACATGTCAAAACTTATTGACATCAGGAGTTCCGAAATCGTGATATGCGAAATCACGATTTAATCGCATCCATTGAATAGAGATCAGATCTGGACCATTGATCAAACTCCATATCAGATTTTTGCGAATCGCGACATAGAGAGGCGAAGAACCTAATGCAACAGGAATTCCAAAATCGCGATATGCGATATCGCGCTTCAATCATAGCCATCAAGTCAAGCTCATCTTTGGACCATTGATCCAACCCCTTATCAAAGTTTCGTGAATCGGGATATGGAAAGGGAAAGAAAACATTGCAACATGAATGTCAAAATTGTGATATGCGAAATCGCGACAGTCGTTGAATCAAGATCAGATCCGGACCGTTGATCCAACCCCTTATCGGAGTTTCGTGAATCGAGATATGGAAAGGCAAAGAAAACATTGCAACATGAATGTCGAAATCGCGATATGCGAAATCGTGACAGTCGTTGAATCAAGCTCATATTTGGACCGTTGATCTAATACCATATCAGATTTTCGCGAATTGGGATATGGAAAGGCAAGGAAAACAATGCAACATGAATCTCGAAATCGCGATATGCGAAATTCTAATTCAATCGTAGCCGTTGAAACAAGATCATATCTGGACCATGGAATCATAGGACATGTGGCAAGTGATCAAAATTTCGCTGACTTGGGGTCAACGGAACATAGTGTTGAAATTCACGAATTGAGAAATTGCGAAAGCACTTTTTGCATAAGGTGTTTGGTTATGACCATAGTCATACTGGGGAAGGAGCTAGTGTAGATAAGCTCCATTTTTGAGCTTCGGAGATCACGACATGAAGTGTCGAGACACTTGGGCACTGGAATGCCAAAATGCCGAAACCCGATTTAAAGGCAAGGTTAATAAAGTTCATCCAACGGTGTGGATAAACTTGAATGTTATCGGAGGGTTACTGTTCACTCTCACAGTTAACTTTTCAGTTATGAATCTGTTAGCGAAACGGATTCATGATTGCAAATCAGTTGGCGTTTCAGTTGCTTGGAAAATTTTCTTCTTTTTCTCGAGGGAAATGGGAAGTGCAACCTCCGTGGATCTGTGTATAAAAGAAAAAGAGACAGACTGTGTGAGGTTAGCGGTTCTGTATGAAAAATGAATTAGACTGTAAGAAAAGAAAATTTATAGAACGCAGAGCGAGATGAAGAATATGCACAGTGTGAGGTGAAACTCAGGGAAGAGTAACAAATGATGAAGAAAACTCGAAGCTGAGCAGAATGACAGAAGAAGCTGATGCAGAGAAGACCTGAGGAACAGACAGAGGAAGAAAAGAACTGAAGAACAGTTAGAAGAAGACCAGAATTACAGAGCAAAGAAAGATTGGTAAGAATTGATTTATTTGAGTAGTTGAATGTCTATTTATTCATGATTCTAGGGAGGTTGGGAGGTGCTTGGGAGAACTGTTGTCCTCAGAGGTTCAAGTAAGAGCTTGAACACAGGAAGTTGTAGCTTCCATCTGGTTGCAGCCAGAGAAACAAGGGTGGCAGGGTGGTGCAAGGGAGAACAAGTGTTCTCTGTTATACAGGTTGGAGCCTGTGTAACTGGAAGTTGGTGCTTCCATCCAGTTGGTGCTGG
>SNQJ01S0022363.1:0-15947 GCA_010110895.2 Picea sitchensis | reverse complement strand
GGTAACCCCTTTTGGATATCTTCGTCAAAAGTTGGGGGTTATAATTTCTTGTGTCTAATCTGTTCACTTGGTCAGGGGGAGTACTTATTGAATATCTGGTGTATTTCCAATATGCTCATAGTTGATAGGGGGAATATGTTTTGCAACAGATCAGGGGGAACATGTTTCTTCTTTGACATTGATATCAAAGGGGGAGAAAAGAGTTCAGGAGGAAAGTCCAAATGCATGTGGGTACTTGAGTTGCCATCAATGCCAAAGGGGGAGAATGTTGGCAAATATTTAACAGACAGTGCATGCTTGTATAGCGAATGCTTGTATACTTGTCATTGATGGCAAGTACAACAGTGAAGATGGCATGAGTACAGAAAGTATGCAATAGATGGGCATTATGAGAAGATGATGCAGGAAGGGTTTGTAGGGTTTGGTCATAACAGATTCTATATGCTGTAATGCATCATCCGATTCAATTATCAGGAGATCATGCTAGAGTTTCGAGCTGGAATGACGTCTCTGGAGGGGACACGAGTTGTACTAGATACTCAGAAAGGAATTGTTCATGTAGCTAGGGGAGATGAGGGTTTGTTACACTTTCAATGGCTTAATCGAACAAGTAATGTGGTAGAAGTTGATCAAATTGTATTTCCAGATGAAGTTGTATTTGAAAAGGTCCAGGAAACCCCCGAGCGAGTGTACATTTTGAAATTCAAGGAGGATGATCACAAATTCTTTGTCTGGATGCAGGTTCCCGATGACCATTAGATCAAGTGTTG
The DNA here is from genome assembly GCA_010110895.2 of Picea sitchensis. NCBI lineage: Eukaryota > Viridiplantae > Streptophyta > Pinopsida > Pinales > Pinaceae > Picea > Picea sitchensis. The sequence continues at coordinate 15,177 of SNQJ01S0022363.1, read as the reverse complement.
ATCGGAACTGTTGATCTGGACCATCGACTCCATTTTGGAGTTTCGCGACTTGCGTCTTGGAGAGGCAAGAAATATGAAAATTGAAATCGCGATATGCGAAATCACGATTTAATCGCAGCCATTAGATCAAGGTTGATCTGAACCGTCGACTCCATTTCAGAGTTTCCCAACTCACGACTTGGAGAGGTAAGAAACAAAACCATCAAAATCGCGATATGCGAAATCGCGATTTAATCCCAGCCGTCAATTCATGATGTGTTTTGGACCATTGATATGAGCTCCAACTCAGAGCTTCGCCTATCGCAACTTGGAGTGACAAGGACCTCTATCGAAGGAATCGTGATATGAGAATTCACGATAAAATATGGACCGTAGATTCATCGAACGTGTGGACCGTTGATCTAAGATTCATTTCAAAGTTTCGCTTATCACAACTTGGAGTGATAAGGACATCCATCAAAGGAATCGCGAGATGCGAATTCACGATAAAATCTGGACCGTAGATTCATCGAACGTGTGGACTGTTGATCTAAGCTTCATTTCAGAGTTTCTCTTATCGCAACTTGGAGTGACAAGGACCTCCATCGAAGGAATTGCGAGATGCGAATTCACGATGAAATCTGGACCATAGATTCATCGAGATAGTGGACCATTGATCTCAGCTCCATCTCGGGGTTTCAGGAATCGCCACTTGGAGAGTCAATATGCCTCATCTCCAGACTCACGAAAGGCAAATTCGTGAAAATCACTTTTTGCATAAGCGCTTGACCATAGCCTTGGTCATATTGGGGAAGGAGATAGTGCAGAAAAGATCTGTATCGAAATTTTGGAGATCGTGATATGAAGTGTCAAGACACTCGGCCACAGGATTGCTGAAATGTCGAAACTCGATTTAAAGGCAATGTCAATAAAGTTCATCCAACGGAGCAGATAAACTGGAATATGATCGGAGGGTTACTGTTCTCTCTCATAGTTAACTCCTCAGTTACGAATCTGTTAGCGAAACGGACTCATGATTGTCGATTGGTTGGCGTTTCAGTTGCTCGGACGATTGTCTTTCTTTTGCCTAAGGAGATGCGAAGGGGAACCGCCGTGGGGGTGTGTATAAAAGAAAATGAGACATATTGTGCATGGTTGGTGGTTTTGAACGGAAAAATGAATTAAACAGTAAGAAAGGGGAAATTAGATGATGCGCAGTGTGAGACCAAAAATATGCGCAGTGTGAGATTGAAAAAATGCACAGTGTGAGACAAAAATCAGAGAAGAGTAACATATGAGGAAAAGACTTGAAGTAGAGTAGAATGACAGAACAAGTTGAAGCAGAGCAGAATGACAGAACAAGTTGAAGCAGATCAGACTTGCAGAACAGACAAAGGAAGAGAATAATTGTAGAACAGTTAGAATAAGACCAGACTTACAGAACATAGAATAAGTGGTAAGAATTGATTTATCTGTGTAGTTGCTTGTTTAATTAATCATTTATATTCCAGGGTGGTTGGGAGGTGCTAGGGAGGACTGTTTTCCTCAGAGGTTCAAGTGGGAGCTTGAACACAGGGAGTTGTAGCTTCCATCTGGTTGTAGCCAGAAAAACCAGGGTGGCAGGGTGGTGCAAGGGAGAACAAGTGTTCTCTGTTATACAGGTTGGAGCTTGTGTAACTGGAAGTTGGTGCTTCCATCCAATTGGTGCTAGAACATTAGGGGAGTTGGTGCTTCCTTCTAGTGGGTGCTAGAGAAACAAGAGAGTCGGTGCTCTCAAACAAGATGCAACTTGTAAAACAGAGGTAGCAGCCTCACATTAAGTTGGTGCTCAATTATAGATGATGTACAGAACTTAAAAGATTGCCTATCATTTCGAAGAAGAAGAGGGTTTCTCCCTTTATGGGTTTCCTCGTGAAAATCTATCTCTGTGTATACCTTATGTGTGACTGATGCTCTTTACTTTTACTGTCCATATGCTATATAATGTTGATGATCACTTAAAGAAAGATTAAGAATGTTTTAATAGACTTAAAACTGTTTAAGCTCAATAACAACTGATTCACCCCCCCTCTCAGTTGTCTTAGTAATTTCAACACAATGCCTCAGCTACATTCCAATATTGTATGAACCATGTGTTCAACAAGCAGTTGAGGAAGCACCTGCTGGTATTTTTTGATGACTTGCTCATTTACAACAAGACGTGGGAGGAGCATCTCAGGCATGTGAATCATATTTTGTCAATCATGGAGAAACAATCACTATATGCTAAGCAGTCCAAATGTGAGTTCGAAATGATAGAGGTGCTTTATTTGGGCACATCATTGGAGCAAAGGGGGTACAGGTACATTAGGAGAAAATAAAAGCCATTATGGAGTGGCCTACTCCTAAGACACTTACACAATTGAGAGGATTTCTGGGCATGTGCATGTACTACACGAAATTTGTCAAGGGATTTTCTCAGCTGTGTGCACCCTTGACCGATTTGACTAGGAAAGGAGCCTTCAAATGGAATGAGGAGGCTCAAATGACGATGGACAATATGAAGAAGGTGATGAGTACGTGCCCAGTCCTAGCCCTTCCAGATTTCGGCCTACCTTTTACCTTAGAGTGTGATGCCTCAGGAGAAGGGATAGGGGCCGTACTGATGCAAAATAGGCACCCTCTTGCCTATGAGAGCCAGAAACTTAGGGGTCCTAAGCTACTTTACAACATTTATGAAAAATAAATGTTGGCTATCATGCATGCATTAACCAAATTCCTACAATACTTGGTAGGTGCAAGGTTTGTGTTCAAATCAGATCATAACAGTCTCAAATACCTACTGGATCAGAAGGACTTGAATGAGAGACAACAAAAATGGGTAAGCATAATATAGGCCTACGACTTTGACATTCAGTTTGTCAAAGGGAAGAACAATGTGGTCACTGATGCATTGTATAAAAGGCCATCCATCGTTTCCATGACGGGTGTATCGGTTGACTGGAAAGACCATTTGGTGATGGAGTATGCGAATGATCAGTTCACTTGTCAGCTATTGGATGGGCAGGTACAAGATGATAATTTCAGGATTATAAATGACCTCATCTACTACAAGGGACGAATATTTTTGGTTCTGGGATCATCCTTCAAGACCAAGATATTGCAGGCGTGTCATGACTCACCAATGGCAGGGAACCAGGGGATCGGTAAGATGTACAGGTAGGTAAGAGAGAGGTTCTCATGGAAGGGCTTCAAGGAGGATGTGATTAAGCACGTCAAGGAGTGTACTACATGTTAGGAGAACAAGGATGAGAACACTCACCTAGCAGGACTACTGCAACCCTTACCCATTCCTGAGCACAAGTGGGAAAGAATATCCATGGATTTCATCACCGGGTTACCAAAGACACAAGGGAAGGACTTCATTTTTGTAGTAGTGGACAGGTTGACGAAATTTGCACACTTCTTCACCATAGCTACCGACTTCAGTGAAGCATAGGTGGCCAAACTGTTCTTTAGGGAGATTTGCAGGTTGCATGGCCTACCCAAAACCATTTTAAGTGACAGGGATAGTAGGTTCATGAGTACATTTTGGTAGGATTTGTTCAGAATGGTTGGTACGGCCTTGACCCCTCGTACTAGATATCATCCTCAGACAGATGGACAGACCGAGATAGTCAACAAATGGGTGGAAGACTACCTTAGGAATTATGTGGCAGGGAAACAGAAAGCGTGGTTCAGATGGTTGCACCTAGGAGAGTATTGCTACAACACCACCCAAAACATGTTCATAGGCATGTCACCATTCAGGGCCTTGTATAGCTATGATCCATTATCTTTTGTAGGGATTTCCTTCGATGATAGAAGGGCACCTATGGCATAGGATTGGATACAACAGAGCCAATACATTCTCAAGGAGCTGAAGGATCATCTACAGAGAGCACATAACCAACAAAAGGTCCAAGAAGACAAGCAGAGAGTTGAGTGTACTTTTGAGGTTGGTGACTTAGTCTATCTAAGGCTCCAACCATACCAGCAGGCTTCTATAAAAAGAAGCAGAGCAGAGAAGCTACATACATGTTTCTTTTCTCCCTACAAAGTTAGCAGGAAGATAGGGGTTGTAGCGTATGAGTTGTGTTATCGCACAGTTTGTAGCTGGGTCAAAAGGCTAGAAGATAGAGGCCAAACTAGCGTAACAGGAACCTACCCCACCCAATGTCACCACAATGGGGAGGTTATTTCTTTTTAGGGAGGTTAGGCCCAGGGGAGACGTCCCTGGTAACCTGGGGTTTTGAAGAGGCTAAGGTAAGTAAAGGTCAAAGTAAATGTCCCTCTTCATAGGTCACCACCTAAAACAGATAGTCGGGCTAAACAACCAATGATGAAGTGTAGGCCCAAATGAGAACACCTGCCCGGAACAAAGCAACAAAATACTAAAGTATGCAGGCTATGATTCAAAGGGTTAGTACTTCATATAACTATATGATATCAATACATAAGCAATAGATATTGATGAGATCAATGTTTTATAAATGCAACAATGAAATAATATCAATTCATCAACATATACCAAGATGATGTAGCAATCAATGTGTCAAATCAATCCTTTATTCAATAAATTCTCTTAAACCATCATCTAATTGCATATGAAGAAAACTTGATGCATCAATATGGAATAACCAAGAATGACATCAGCCTTATTAGGGTTAGTAGTTACTTAGGGTTTCAATTTATAAGAGTTTGAAAGTTTGTTTGACCACTATCACTTCAACGTTGGAGACCTAAGATCAATGCCTAAGGGTAAATGGAGTCAAATTAAGGGAGGACGCAAAGGTTGAAGGGAAAAGGCTAAGGACTAGAGGGAAGGGTTCTGAAGTGCTACAATGTTAGGGCCCCAGAAACAAAACCCTAGGGGAAAGAGGCTCACTCTGGTGTTTCTTAAGCAAGGCCTCGTGCTCTTTCCTCCTTCCTTAGGTTTAACTTGGAAAAATGGCTAGCATAAAATATAAATCAAGACACGAGAGTGTGGTGAGGGAGAGTGTTGTAAAGGCAAGGCTCTATCACCAAACCCTAGAATCATGACAGCCCTAGGTGTAGATAACCTAGGCCTAGGACGTCTCCTCCTTCTTGACTTTTAAAGGGACGACTAGCACAGGGGAAGAAGCAACAAGAGTGTAGAAATGGCTAGGCTCTTCCTTCCTTCTTCAATGGCTGAAAATTTATCTTTTAGGGGACATAAGACAACAACCTACTTGTGTGTTTGTCCCCTAGGGTTTTAAAATCAACAAAATTTATAATAAATGCAAGAATATAAGACTAAAACCATTCAATTAAGAAATTTTGCAAAAAAAACACTTACATATCATGATGAAATAGCATTGCAAACCCTCGTTGTAAACCTTCCTTCAAAAGAAATGCCAAAAATGCCAAGAAAATCCTTCAACAAGTGCGCCTCACTCAAAGAGAAGAAATACCCAAGTAGGGCACAAAAATCAGATCTCACTAATGAATGAGTGTTCTGTTATGTTAAAATGAGGATAAAACTCCTCGATATATGACCTTTAATTAAATTTAGGTCATAAAAAATAGCCGACAAGGCTACAAACCAAAATCATACTGTTTTTACATTAAATTGTCAAAATAAAACCCTAACTGAGCTGTAATAAAGGTAAAATCCCCTTCAATGGAGGCGCTAGCCCCTTTTAGGCCATATGAGACATCCAGGAGCAAAACGTTAGCCCCCCAGGGGCCTCTCCCACATGCCACATGTGCCACTGCTGCCCAGTCTACCTCCAAGAATGACCATGAAGATGGATGACATCATGGTAAGGATGGGGATGCTTTGAGCCTTCCAAGGCCAACGTTCCACTGAAAAGGGATCATTCCACCTAGGTCGGGCTCTACCAAAGTGCCTCTGGTGAAACGTCCTCTTCTTCTCTTGTGCAAAACATTGATCAAGCACTGTCTCGTCTCTGCCCCTCTGGCAGGTCTCAACAACCATATGATGGTCTCTTCAGCCCCATGGAGGTCCGAACTGATCATCTCCCCATGTGTACCGGTCCAAATGGTACCTGTCCGTCGGGCATGGTCCTGCACATGGAAAAATACGCCCTCCATGGGCTCATTAGTTACAGGGATCATAGCAATGTTATTCACATTTCATCATTAATATTATCAAACATATGCATAAAAACCCTGATATATCATTCAACAGCTCAAAGAGGTTACAAAAACCTACAATACAAGGTTGAGGAAAAGAGCAAGACACCCTATTGGGCTAGTATCCATAAGGAAATGAAAGTTTCCAAGGGTTTTCATCCAAGCCATGTAAATGAGGTAGTGTGGCTAGGGGATGTCCAGACACACAGGTAGAGTGAGAGCCAGGGGTGCATGATATTACCTGTGGGTGCCTTTGTAGAAGGCGAGTTGTACCTGTCATGGATACAAATTTTTCCAAGCCCTTTCTTGCCTTTTATTCTTTTCTTTATTTTCTTTTTCTTCTTCTTTTTCTTTTCATCCAAGGACTAACCAGAGGACACTGCCTTGGCATGGTGACCAGAGTTGACATTGTTACCCACAAGTACCTTCACATAGATGATAAGGTTGGCTTGTGATGAGACCCCCTTTCCCTTGGCCATGCAACCAAAGGTCACTGCCCTGGCATGGTAACCAGATGGTGGCAATATCATGCTGTTAGGTACCCATGAACATAATAGGATGGCTCATGATGAGACCCCCTATCCTCTTGATTAGGTATTGTTTGTTTATTTTTTCTCAGGTCCCTCTTGTTTCTTGCTGAGAGGCCTTTTATTTCCTTCTCGAGGATCCATGGGCGAAGCATCTCGAGGTATTTTTTCTAGGCTTTTATCTTTTACTAGTTGCTTTTACCTTCTGGGCCTTTAGCCCCTTCTTCCCACTAGATAAGATGCAGCCCTACAAACAGGTCATCCTAATGCCCGGACAAGGGGAATGGGATAGATGAGTGGGAGATAAGATGAAAAGGTGATAGTATAATGGGAGAGGGCGATGGCTCTTCAAAAATCCCCCAGTGGAAAACCAAAACCTATGGGTACAGGCTTTCTAGGGCATCCAATCAATCTCCCCAAGCATGTTCAAGTGGGCTAATGTAAAATCCAAGTAGTTGTCAGAAATAAAAGGAATTAGATGCATACATTTAAAGGTTATAATGATCAAAAGTGACACATACCATGATACCCAGACCAATTACCTCATGGAGCAAGAGCTTTCTCTGATACACGTCCAAGACGAATGTGATGGATGTTGCTGCTACTGACAAGATGAGTATGATGAAAGAAGAAAAGGATGGGCCCTCCAGGGCCATGCTTAGGTCAATCCTTCTCTCAGTACTCCATGTCTAGGACCTGTGGGCCTCGAGACATGATATCTCGGCTATCCCTAAAAATCAGGGACAACAAGCTAGAGCTCCCACAGGGCAATAAAATACACAGCGTCTTCCATGTATCCTGCCTGAAGAAATCCATCGGCTAACACATCACACCCATTGAGGTATTACCTCCCATGGATGAAGAAAGACAACTTGTTTTGATTTCGGAGGAGATATTGGAGGTTCGAGAGAAGAGACTCAGGAACAGAAGCATCAAGGAGTACTTGATCAGATGGAAGGATCTACCCATTGAGGATGCCACGTGGTAAAATGAACAAGTGGTGAGAGAAACAGGTTTGTAATTGCTCAAGGACAAGCAATTTCTTGCAGGGGAGACTGTAATGTCCCCCACCTCTTGATGAAGAGGTATTGAGGAGACTCAGTGGCCTAGGCATCCTCACTAGGCCATAGTCCCACACTAAGGGGAGAGGTCAACTAAACTAAGGTTATATTCTTAAGTTGACTTGATGAAAAGGTGAAAAAGGAGTAAAAGATAACTCAATGAAGGAATAGAAGAGATGGAGGAGTTAACCCTAGGGGTTAACCTAACTCAATAGAGAAATAAAAGAAAAGTATAAATAGAAGGTTGGGGTACACCTATGAGGCATTCTAGATTTTGGTAATTGTTTGTTCTTGCTCTTAAGCATACAGTTTAGGGGTTTTGCTATTACAAACCCTTGTGAGAAACTCAGTGGTGAAAGACCCACTCACCTTGTTCCAAGCTTGGTCTCGGGGATAAAAGACTCCACCGACACCATTTTACACTCATCACATATCCACCTATCAGTTCATGAAAATAGCAGGGTCGTATTGTTCAGGAATTTCCAGCAAGGGCACACCATCACTTGAAGAGGAGTTCGATCCAACCATTCAGAAGAGATTGGGGGAATTCCAATATGTGGGTTCTATTTGCAGGTCCTCAACCATCATTTTGGAGGTTTTCTTGAGGATATATCACCATCAGATCTTCAACTATAGATTGGGATGGCCTTGAGGCAAGGAGGACGTCTTGTTATTCAGTATTTCTCAGATCTATGGATTTTTACCTAGAATCTGAACCTGAAACTTCTCCTACAGGGTTTTCATAGCCTGATCTACCATTCTAGAGAGTTTCATAGGTTTTGGAGGTGTCCTTCATTCAGAGTGATTTGTTGAGTGATTCAGGGCTTTAGGAGGGCGCAAACTGCATTAGGGTTTCAACCATTGATGGAGGAGGATTGAGTATTTAGGCTTCAGATTTCCGAGAGAGGGTTCCTTGGTCCCGATCTACATTTTGGTGGAGTTTGGCACGATTTGAGAATCTCCTTCAGTCAAGCTGAATTATTGGTCCCTTTCAGCCAACAGGACATACCAACAGCCCAGGGGGGTTGAGCGTTCATCTCTTGTTGGCATCTTTGGATTCCAGCTTATATCCATCCTTTGGAGGCATCTTTTGTATTAGTGGGAGCATTTTGTAGCAGCTTATATATGTTATCTGTGAGGGCCATCTGATGATTATTCCAGATCTTCTCTATATTGTATCTTATTCATGCTTTCCATAATAAAGGTCAGAGCTATGTTTGTGATTTCCATATCTTGAGTATGTTTGTGATCTTGCATGTGTTGGATAGATATTATATGAACACCATTTAAATAACTGGAACAACACTAAGGCCGAAACACCAAGAGCCACCTGCACAACATTAACAATCAAATCAGTGGTAGTTAGTGGTTTCAACCAAAAAATTGGCTTGGGATCATTACATACCTAACAATTTTTCTAGGATGAAGTAGTTTTCATCCCTAAGAGATCCAATTTCAAGGCTTCTAACCATGGCCAAAATTCATTCTTAAGCTCACTAACAATGTCCCATGAGGGAACAAAAAAGGTGTCTACACAAGCAAAGGTGAATGCCATTGAACTTAGATAATGATGAACAAATAACTAAATTAAAATTAGGATGACAAAAGAGACAAGTGTGGAAGGGAGTGTTGATATTTTGGTAGTTGCGGGAGGTATTAACCTCCACGTGTAACCCTGACAAGAATAGAATATTCCGGGAAGTAAGAAGAGACCCTAAAGCAATGGACATAACTCTAGAAGACAAGTCGGCTAAAGAAAATATTTAATATTGAGTTTTTAGCCTCTAGAATGAGAAGTCGGCCTAGACAACTAAGGAGGAGAAGTATAAATACAGGACGCTAGAGCTCATTTCACACACAACACACAACTGCAGAAATTTAGTTGTGCGAAAGTCTGGAGAGTAGCTGCAGTTGCAGCTACTGCACCTTGTATTTTCAGTTTCAGTCTTGGACTCTCTCTTGGTTATGGTTTGGACTTTCTACTTGGTATGCTAACTCTGGAAAGTGATGCACTACCTTGATTAGCTATTAGGCCTAGGGTTTTCTTCCAGAATTATTCTTTGTCAAGGTTAAGGTGCTCGGGGGTGGCTTCGGCCTGTGGTTGGGTGAAAATATTGTTGTATTTTCTATGGTTAAACGATCACACCTACTTTTCTAACAGGTTATGGGCCCACACTATCTTTGGACAGTCTAACTGCTGGAAGATAGATTGGGAGGATTTACAGTTGCAGTTGCAGTCAAAGTTTTTGTTGCAACAACGAAGCCCTAACCCTCTTGTTGAGGCACCTTAAGTGAAGAGATTGACCCAATTCTTGGATAGCCTAGTACACCCTAGCCTAGCGCACCTCCTAGTACTCTCAGCAAGCTAAGACGTCAAGTTTGAGTTTTTGGTCAAAGTCAAAGGTTGACCAAGTCAAAGCAGTCATGACTTACTCTATGAAGTCAGAAAATAAGTTAGAAGGGGCTTCTAACTTCAAAGCATGGAAGACAAGGATTGACCTCATCCTTGCCAAGAATAAAGTGTTGGATATCGTGAAAGGAAAGATCGTGGAACTACAACTTGAAGAAGGAAAAGAGAAGGAACCTTAGAACGCTGCAGTTATGGAGAATTTCAAGGACAATGACATCAGTTCCATGAGTATCATAGTGGAATCTGTAAAATACCACTTGATACCCTACATCTCTCATCTTGACTCATATAAGAATATGTATGATGCCCTAACTAACCTCTTCTCAATTAGAAACATTCGACAAGTAAGGAGTCTAAAGAATGAACTTCGTGACATGAAAATGAATGATGATGAAAGCATAACATCATACTTTGTGAGAATCTCTCAGTTAAGAGATCAAATACAAGCTATTGAAGAAATCATTTCGAGGAATTGGTAAATATAGTACTCAACAGCCTTCCCAAGACATGGGATGCATTTTCTGCAARCATGAACACAAGAAAGAAATATCTCACATTTGAARAACTTTGGACTTKTTGTGCACAAGAAGAATCAAGGATAAGCACAAAAGAAAAATCMCAAAAGAAATACAATGATCAAGCTTCAGTTTCCAAAGAAAGGGAACCCTCAAATAAGGCCAAGCAGAATAAAACAAACTTCTTCTTCTAAGACAAGGTAACAATATTCTTCATAGTTCTTGTACATACCATGYTTAMATAGTTTCTATRCATATCTTGCATATCTATTTCTTAKAAGATAAARATGTTYAAGTGAAACAATACCTATGGAAGAATAACAAGATAAGGATTGCTATCACGATAACTACAAGTCAAGCAATACACATGAAAATATGAAGTACATTGACAATCCKTGTGGAAGCTATTACATAAGTAACAACTRCAAGATAAGCCGAAATCAGAATCAAACTTGAAGAGGCCAAGAAGAAGTCAAAACARAAAGAAGTCAACAATCAAGATGAAATTAGAAAAAGACTTATGACACTTTGCTGAAGAAAATAAGGATGTAGAAGAAAGTGTGGACTATTTTAGATGGAGGGAGTTGATTACAAAATTCCAAAAGAAGAGCACACATTCATACATGAAGCAAGAATTAGGAGGGAGATAATCCTAAATATGATACATTGAGGATTATGAAGTATCTATCCATGTTCCCATTGAAAGTAGCAACCATGATAAGAAAAACATGTTCAATTTGACTCTAGAAGAAGTCTTCTTCGAAAGGAAGCCTTAAAGTATCCTTGGTTGTCCATCTACATCCATGATCCTATGATGAAAGGAAGAAGTTGGAATCTTTAGGGCATATAGAAGACCCCATGGACTTGTTTACAACCTCTCCAACATAGGTGGTCAACTCCATGTGCCATGAAGAGATGCATCATTAGATTCTCATTTGTCGAAGAAATTTGGTTCTACAGGGCATGTTTGGCCCCAACACTTCTTTTTGTAATAGGAATTTCCGCACCCCTGTATGGGTTAATAATGTAATAGGTATGCATGAGTCATGCCTAGGTCAGTTACCTTGGGATCGGTTCACTAGGAGAGTTCCTTTCACAGAGGGTTTTTTATCCTTATGTTATCAATTGGGCTTTTCAGCCTTATTGATTTCCCTTGAGTTTTTCCTTCACACTTGCAATAATTCCTCCAAAGTGGTGAACGACGTTCCAGTGGGTTTATCTTTTGGTAACTATTATATGGAATCATTGTAAATGACCATGCAAGACATATTAGAAAGTTTCGCAGAATTACGTCGAGTCTAAGTTAATTTTTTTAATTAATTAATTTTTAATTAAATTTCCCAAAGTTTGGAGGTTTAATTATTTAATTAATTAATTATTTTTGAGCAAAATTTGTAAAAACTAGGTCTTTGGATTTTTTATAGGGGTATTTTTGCTCAAAAGAAATGGAATATCACCCCCTACATCCATGGACCAAGTTTCATCTTTGTCGGAAAACTTTTGATATGGTTTTGTCCACCTAGAGTGTCAGTCAGTCAATAACAACAATTTTAATTGCTAAAGTCCAAACATAGCAAAAATATAATTTTTAAAAATGAGTTAAAAGGATGATGTAAAGATGGATAAAGGTGAGAGATATTTTCCTAACCTTTTTCAACCCTCACATCACCCCACCACCTAGCCATAAATAAAAAACGTCACTTTTCCTAGAGTGGTGTGCCTTCCTTCTAGAAAGTCTCCAAAAAGTAAAAAATGATAAAAAAAAAATCAATGGGAGAATTATGCTATCCCTTGGCATGTTTTTCCTAGCCTCCCACTACCTATTTTCTTCATCCCAATGCCTCTCCACTCCCCTTTCCTCATTAATTCCTCTCCTCTCCCCCAAATGGTGTGCCCTCCAAGGAGAGTTACCCCCCCCTTCTTTTGGATCTCCTAGGAAAATTCATTTTTTTATGGTTGGGATCCTTTTTCTCCCTTGGCACGCATCCCATAAGCCTCACACTACTCTTTTGTTTGATCCCAACATTTCCCACACCAATATACACCCTAGATCTATGATCTAAACCCTAGATGGTGTGCTCTAGCCTTGAGATCTCATCTCTTGATTGGTGGTGGAAACTTGGCATTGATACAAGAGAGGTAGGTTTGCCTCTCCAAGTATAAATAGATCTCTTTCCTCACTCCCAATTCACCATATATTGAGCTAAGGTTATGCTACTTGATTTCTCACTCTCTCTCTCTCTTTCTTTCATCATTTTCAATCTCTAGCTCTTAGGGTTTTGGAGATAGTTTTCTCCAAGATCCCCTTCTTGAGTAATAAAGAGAAAACCTTTGGAGGATTGTTGGAAGAGTTATGCACATTCTTTTTCTTGCCATACACATGAGGTAAAGTTGTTATAAATTGTTTGGTGATTGCATCCATTGGATCCTAAGGTAAAATGTTATTTGGGTAGATCTAGTAATGCACATGTTTGTAGATCTATATATCTTGATATGATAGATATGATTGAAATGTAATCTTATTAGTGTATGCAACATATTGTCTATTGTATGCCATCACTTTTCAAGGTTTTTACAGGTTTAACTTCAAGAGTTTCATTGGGAACACCTCAAGCAAGAAGGCTCCCTTGAGACACATTCAAACTCCATTCCTTTCTCACTCTTTCTCTTCTTATATATTGTTGTTCATTTCCATCTACATTTCATCTAGTATAGCTTAGAAAGATAGGTCATTTTCAATCAAATATTTCAAAATTTTCTTAAGAAAATTTTTTGCCCTAAAAAGACAAGTTTTTCTTCATTCTTTTGGTTGTGTGTAGCATTTCCAGCAAGGATACCTTGCTGGTTTTTGCAAGTTCAGATCTGGTTGAGACGGTTTTGGCTACCCAAAGGCATCCACACAACACTCAAAGACCCCCCAAAGGGATTGGTAGCTATTTCTCAACCTCCTTCTTCAATTTCTAAGTATTTATGTTCATTTCTTCTTCATTTTCTTGCTTGCTAGTGGCTCATAGTTGTGGGAGGAGTGGTACGACCTCCTCCCACGTGTGAGCTCTTGGGTAGCTTAGATCTAGTTTAGATCTTTCTTTTTTGACTTTTTGAGCCTTTTTGAGCTAGGAAGTGGGGTAGGATTTTCCTCTTGTTTGTTCGGTTGCTTGCTTATTTCCTTCCTTAGTTTGTATCTCTTGCTTGCTTGCTTCTCTCTTTTCTCAATATTTTCTAAGTTAAGCAAGCTAATTAATTTCCTACCTATTTGGGAGAGGAATACCCCAAGAGGTGAGGTTAGGGTTTTAATATGTGATTGACGATGTAAATGATTAATGCATAATTCTCTAAAAATATTCTAGATCTAGATCTAACACTTAAATAAATCTCTAGCTTAATCCTATTGGGCATCATAAATAACTTAACTAGATCTATTTGCATGCTTAAAGCTCTTCAAAGTTTATTCTTTATCTTATATACTTAAATCTAACCCTAAATGTTTAAATGCTTCAATAAGTGAACGATGTTTTTCTTTCATGCATTAATCTTTTAAGACCATTTGCCACATATTGGAAGTAACTTCTTGGTTAAGTTGATAGTGTATGCAAACACTTAAATCTTATTTCTCACATTTAAATCCTGTTTCTTAATTCCTTTTATCATCTTAAGATAAGTGTGTTTGTCTCTTTTCATCTTGTTGGCAAGTTGTTCTTTCCCTTGTAATTTGTTTCTTTACTTTGCAAGCTATCTATTTGTGCATTTAGTGATTTTCTCTCACATAGCATATATGTGTTAATGCCCTTTCATTGGTAATATTAAGCAACACATTTTAGGTTGAAGTAAGTTTCGACCAAGTCACTAAATCACATTTTAAAAGTGTCATAAAATCCTTAAAACACTCTAAAACACTCCTAAAAGTCTACTTAATTCATATCTTAACTTAATAGACTCTTTAGGGTATCTTAGACCACCATCTTCACCATCTAAAATGGGGATTGAGAGGCAACAGAAGGTGATTAGGCCGGGGATGGTCTCGTGGCACAGAGCTTCCTTTCTGTGAGAACTCAATCTTTCGGGTTGACCTGCGAAGCTAGGGTAGGTCTTGTTGCCATACTTCTTGAGCATCCAACAGTCATTTGACAATAGGAGGAGGAGGCTTTGGTGAAATAATTTGTAAGGGTAACTAAAATGTTTCAACCTTAAGAAGCCCTTAACCTATTAAACAATTAAACCTTGGCCTTGATCATTTAAATATTTTGTGGGTTTAATAAATAAGAGTGGGTCATCTTCTAATACTTGTGCTTAAAACTACCAAATCTTGTTTGTTGATGTGTTGATGATGATGATGTATTGATGTTGATCTCATGAATGTGATGTGATGCTTTGATCTCCTTGTACCCTGCACACAAAATAAGTTAGCTTGTTTGTTGTATTTTAGCATTCATTACTTGTAAATATTGTACTTAATTTTTTATTCAACTATTCTTTTGTATAACTTGTAATCATACTTGTAACGAATCACCCTAACATCTAGTTGACCCCTTGCCCAATCTTAGGCACTA
>SNQJ01S0022362.1:252586-262903 GCA_010110895.2 Picea sitchensis | reverse complement strand
GTGAAAGACTCGCTAGAATGGTGGCAGCTTATCTCTGAGAAGAGATGTGACGGCTACTCGCATTCACAAGAAGATGGTTACAATGAGGCTCTGGAGGCCTTTTTTCAATAATCAAGAATGCCAAAAGTACTATACATCCAAAAACCTAACCCTAGGAGATGAAGCGCCAAAAGTCATGTGGGCCCCGTTTGGGTAAGTTGGTGCATCAACTTACCGAGGTCGTAACTTTTGCATACGATCTCCGTTTTAGGCGTGTGATAGCTCGTTGGAAAGGTATAGTCGAGGAGATTCATTTTGGGGGCTCAATAATGCCTTCAGATATCATTGAGAACCTCAATCTCGAAAAAAATTCATTTAGGCCCTCAAAATGGCCCCGGAAGTGAAAACCTGCTAAAAATAGTAAATTGCCAAAATGGCCAGAAAATTGTTTTGAGCCATTTGGAAAAGGTGGGTGGCCCCTGATATCCACCTGGATCAGGATACCACAAAACATCACCTCAGATAGGGACAACATGTTCCTCAACATAATTTGATGAAGTCTCTGGTCATTGTTGGACACAAAGCTCACTAGATACACTACTTTCTACCCCCAAACTGATGGCTAGACTGAGGTCATAAATCAGATGATTATGCACATCCTACACATGTACAACTCTAAGCATCCACGTGTTGGACATATTTTCATTGATATGCTTTCATTGATGTCAACATTTACATATCTTCATTGATATGCTTTCATTGATGTCAACATTTGATGTCATTATGATGTGATGATAAGTTTTTATGATGAATTGTCATTGACGTCAACAGTATATCAGTTAGCAGAGAATGTCAAACAATACACAGAGATCAAAGCTCATAAGGAAAAGCGCATTGAAAGTATGCAAAGGATGAGAATGTCAAATAGTATGACAATATGCCAAAGATCAAAGCTCAGAAGGAAGAGTGCATTGTAGAAATGTCATCGGGATTGATGGAAAGACTGAGAAGTTGATCGATGCACAAGAAAAGGTGAGAAGCCTCAACAGTCATCCGATCAAGAAATTGATGGTGTTGATCATCTCATGCAACGAATGTCGGTCATATGAGTGACCGTAGGATAAAGGACCATTGGAGGATTGGTCAATGATCATATCAAGTTGTAACCGTTGGATATGCACGCCAGATCAACGGAAGGGATAGATTGTGGAGAGAGAAAGGAGAATTAAACGAATCGCTAGTTCCAATCCCGCAATTGTTCTAGATCATCAGATCTCATAAACCTAAACATCGACGACTGTGGTTGATCCAACAAACGATCATATTAATTCGGATTAAGTCATGACTGTCAGTTATGCAAGCGCCAGATCAACAATAGGGATAAATTGCAGAGCTTGGGTAACAAATTAAACCACTCACAAGTTGTGTTTCAACAATCCACATCAGCTGTCTATTGTCACTCAACAATAGATCTACGGTTGGAATCAGTTCCACTACCAACGAATGGTTTCCTTTGTGGAACTCAACGATAGTCTTAAAAGTCGTGCTAGTTGAAGACCCTGCAATCATCCTTGATTGTTGATCTGCTTCGAGAGTCTTCTCATCCATTGGATCACTTTAAAGTAGAAATATAGGATAATCAAGGGATGAGATCTGAGATTTCATTTACCTGAATTTTTTTCAGCCGTCGGATCACTTTTGGAGTGAAGGATAGGATAACCAAGGGATGAGATATGAGATCTTCATTACCCGAATTTTCATCAGCCACTGGATCACATTAAGTGGAAGGATAGGATAAGAGATGCAAAAGGGTTGAGAATTCTAATATCCAAATACCCGACAACCGTTGGATCATTCTAGTGGAAGGACATGATAAGCTAGAAGAAGATTTGTTGTATTTAATCCAAGGCTAAGCAGTATCATAGATATATCAAGTCGTTGATCTAAAACCTTGATCAATGAACAACATTTGTTTCTGGTTAAATTTTTTCAGGAAGTTACACTTTGGGGAATCTCACTTCGAAAGTATTGTAAAGTCAAGAGATCAAATTATCCGAAGTCCCAAAAGCCGAAAATCCAAAGTAACTCTCAGTTGTCGATCTAAGATAAATTTTGGATACTATTATGACTGTTAGATCAGGGAGATCTATGTCAGCAGACCATGTCAGCAAGGACATGTTGTATAACACGTCAGTAGACCACGTTAGCAAGGACATGTGACAAACCACGCCAGCAAGGACACATGGCATGGTCAGATAATGACAACTATCAAGTTGAAATTGACATTTCAAGTACGTGTAAATCACGAATGTGAGTGAAACGTGGTAGCTACTTGACTTGTGCCATGTCATCAAGTGACATAAGAAAATTACATCACTCCGGGAGTTTTACTTCGGGAGTTTAACCACCAACAAATGTCGTAAGTCCCAAATCCCCGAATGTCGAAGTCCCAAAGTGGACATGAGTCATCTGATCTAAAGAATACTTTTGGTGCATTCTCAACCATTGATCAAAATACAGTGGAAGGTTAACATAAGTAGAATAGACAAAGTCCCAAAGTAAATGGTGGCCATCCATATCAATGCTTGATTAAGTCCCGACCGTCGGATTAAGCAATGAAAGGATAAGTGTAAGGATCGAATCTGACCATTGATCTGTTTCCGTGAAATAAACATGAGCCATCTTATATGTTCGACGAAATCATATTCAAAATATTTGAAAGGACAAAAGTCCTGAAGTCCTGAAGGATAAAGTCCCAAAGTCCCAACAGTCATCCATTTCATCGAGAGATTAAATCATGACCGTTGATTTTGATAAGCTCTCAAGAGCTCGTTTGGCCTAGCATCTGGTCACCGTCGTTGGTCATATGGAATAAGAGATATAAAGGCAAAAGATAATACTTCACTAAAGTTGATAAGCCTGTGGTTTTTCATTATCGATCACATGTAATGGTTTGAAGGAAGCGCCTCATACAGACTTAATTCGACACAGATTTAACATCAAAATAATACAGAGAATAGATAAGAGATCAAAAGTGATTTGTTGGTGAACAGAGAATGCAGCAGAAGAATGAGAATGATATGATGAGTCAATTCATGTCCATGATCAACTCATGAAGTCAAAAGAACTGACACACAGCCATGATTAAAAGAGAGTTAATTCATGAGCATTATGAATAAAGAATAAAAAGAGAAAATTATATTAGTTAAAGATTAATATTATTATTTTAAATGAAAAGGTACAATGGTTCAAATATCAAAAGACATAATGATTCAAATTCACACGAGTTGGAAGACTATATAAACAAGAAGGAATAGTGAGAATATGTGTAGTTGAATTTGTTGAAGTATATATATTTATATATAATGGATTGAATTAAAGTTCATTCTAGCATGTTGGTGCTTGTTTACAAGTTGGGTCTTGTATGAGGATTGAATTCATCACATCTCAGTTGGATCTGAGATCAACAATATGGGACTTGTTATGAGGATTGGATTCCTCATTTCTCAGTTGGATCTGAGAAGTACAAGATGGGTCTTGTAACAGAGAGTTGGGTCTCTCATAATTGTATGAAGATAAAATTCAAAGATTGATCTTATGTATTCATTCAGGTTAAAATAAATAAATATAGTATTTATTCTTTTATATATATTGATTGAAAAAATGAAATAAATATTTGTTGTTCAGTTAATTTGTGAAAAGTGAAAATTGTCCAAAGTTTTTTGACACTGATTCACCCCCCCCTCTTAGTGTCAAGTACCCATTTCAATAATTGGTATCAAAGAGAGATTCCTTCAGCACAGTTTAAACACTGAAGGTATATTCATAAGAAATGGGTGGAAAAATTGATATCTCCACAACTGAAGCTCCCTTATTTGATGGTACAGATTATTTATCATGGAGGGAAAATTTGAAAATATATCTGAAGTCAAGAGGATCTAAAGTTTGGGATTTAATAGTAAGTAATACCTAGCACTTAACTACTTCAAAGAGAAAATCCAAAACTGCAAAGGAAGCAAGGAGAAACAATTAAGTAGCCTTAAAATAAATTCAGGATGGATTTTCAAACCAAGTCAAAGAAAATATGAAGCACTACAAATCTGCCAAATAATTCAACTAGAAAATTGTTATCAGAATGAAATACAAGAAGAAGAGAAATCCTATAAAAGTGTTCTAAAAGACTCATATAAAAAGGATTCATGTCAACCTAAGGAAAAAAAATCATAAGAAGAGAATTCTTATCAAGATAAGGAAGAAGATAAAGAAAAGGAAAATTGCAATTACATTGAAGAACATAATATAGAGAAAAATATTTCTAATCAGAATGAAATACAAGATTTGATGAAAATCTCAGTCAACAGTGAGGAAGACAACCTCATCAAGGAATTGAGGCATTTCTTACTAATCACTAAATAAAAATTACATAATCTTAAAACTGATGTTGTAGTTGCTATAGGAGAGATTTGTTTGGAACCAGGAAATTATATGCATATTAAAGTTCCTGTGGACATTCTTGACAATATTGAGTGCACAACCATGTGCACTCTATAAGAGCTGAAGAAACTTCAACAAAATGATATTTTGTTACTTCAACAGTTAGATCAATCTAACCATGAAGAACATGAGCAAAAGATTCAGTTAAAAAACAAAGAAGAGGAGATCAAATGGTTGAAAACCAAAGTTACTAATCTAACAGAAGACATGGAAGAATTAAAGACACATGATAGTAAAAGAAAAGAAGTACTAAAAGAATCAGAAGAATTAGTTAACATTCTAAACACTCAACTTGAGGAAATTAAAGAAAGTGAAGAATACCTAAAGATTCAGTTAACAAGGAAAGAAAATTCTTACCACATGTTGGAATTGGAAATCATCAATTTCAAAAAGATAAATGAAAGTACTAATGCAGATCTAATGATTCAAATTGAAGAATCTAAGAAAAAAGAATAAGCCTATAAAATTCAAATAACTAAAAAGAAAGAATCATGCCATATGTTTGAATTAGAATCCATCAGCCTAAAAAAGATTCAGCTAGAATACGAGGAAGAAATCAAAATATTGAAAACTAAAGTTTTTGATCTAACAAAAGATATGGAAGAATTGAAGACATATGACAAAAATATTAAATTCAAAGAAGTCTTGGATGATACAGAAGAAATAGTCATCAATCTAAAGACTCGTCTTGAACATGCTAAAGAAGTGGAAGAAGCCCTAAATATTCAGTTGACTAAAAAGGAAGAATTATGTCAAATATTAAAGTTAGAAATAGTCAATCTCAAACAGATGAATGAAAAGACAAATAAGATTGTCAATTTCAAGAATAGCTCAACTATCCTAGATAATATTTGGAAGAGCCAAAGATCAGTTGATGACAAAATTGGTCTTGGATACATTAAGAAAGAAGACAATGACAAATGGAGCACCATTTTCAAACATGAGAAAGGATCATCCTTATCAAAAGGAAAAGGTGCAATTACGAATAAATTACAAGTCATGAACTTTGTTAAGGAAGGAAGCTATAGAAGTAAAAAGGAAGAGGAAAATTAAATGAATAATTTCTCAATCCAAAATAAAATCAAGAAACTAGAGGAAGGATATACAAGAAAATCCAAAAAATCAATTAGATGTTGGAGATGTAATTTTGTTGGGCACACAACAAAATTTTGTCACACAATGAGATGTTGTAACTATGATAGGTTTGGGCACAAATCCCAAAACTGCAAGAATACAAAAAGTCAATATTTGAATAAGTCATTCAAGTCAGTGACAAAAACTAATAAAAGTTGGACGAAGAAAGGAGATGACAAAACTCCAAAAACACAATTATAAAGAGAAGATCCAAAAAGAAGAATATCTCATAGAAATATATGGAGAACAAAATCTGAAGGATAAATAAAGAAATATGTTATTACGCCTGAGAATGACGAAATTAATAATAAGAAAATGATGGGTGAAGGTCCTAATAAAGGATGTGAAATTCTATATGTAATATTATATGTGAAAATGATGGGTGAAGTACCTATAAAGGAATATGGGACAACATGAAATTATGATGATGCCATAAGTTTTTAACAAAAGAAAAAAAAATATACAAAAAGAAGTTTAAATTGGTTTTTACAAAATCAAAGGATTATGCCAAAAAGGTTCTAAATTAACATATGGAAAATTTTGACTATCTATATATTAGTGGTCAAAATAAAAATCATTGGTAGGGTTAGTTGTAGAATACAAGAAGAAGAAGAAATAAAGGTAGTAGAGAAGTTCAAGGAGTATCGTTCAACAAAAATCAATTGATAAAAAAATTGGTATTTAAATCAATTGGTATAATTCCTCAATTGATATTCTCATGAAATATTAAAAATGAATAAGAAGCAGATCAAAAATATCAGTAAGATTCATACTCTTATTCTATTTGTCAAAGGAAATTCAGTAAAAACTCAGGAGGATTATTTTGGTTATTAAATAAGAAAGTAATTAGATTAAGTTTTGAAAAGACTTGATCACTACAAAATTGGTATCAAGAAGACTACTTATTTGAACACAAAAATCCCAATAAACTGAGAAAATAAGTAAGTAAATTAACAGAGGAAGAGACCTTGTCAGGAAGAGCTACCCTTTCAAAAACAAAGGGAGAGAGTAGTCAGAAGAAGAGAGAGAGCATATTGACAGGGGGAGTCATTCAATTATGGTAGGCAGAACATGATTCCAGGGGGATTTACCCAAGTTCATATTCTTGTCAACAACATGTAGATAGATAGATGTTGATTATAAGGGGAGAAACCCTTTTCCATTGATGTCAAAGGGGGAGAGAAACTTCATAGGAGGAAAGCATCATCACAGGGGGAGTTTGTGTATGAATTTAGTGTGTTTCCCTCAATGAAAAAGGGGGAGATTGTTGGACATATAGTCATTGATATGTTGTCATTGATGTCAACAGTTGATGTAATTATGATGTGATGATAAGTTGTTATGATGAATTGTCATTGTTGATTCATCATAGATGAAATTTTCATTGGCGTCAATAGTATATCAGTTAGAAGAGAATGTCAAGAAATATGCAAAGATCAAAGATCAGAAGGAAAAACACATTGAAAGTATGCAAAGGATGAGAATGTCAAATAATATGACAATATGCCAAAGATCAAAGCTCAGAAGGAAGAGCGCATTGTAGAAATGTCATCAGGATCGATGGAAAGACTGAGAAGTCGATTGATGCATAGGAACAGGTGAGAAGCTTCAGCAGCCGTCCGATCAAGAAATTCAATGTGTTGATCATCTCATGGAACAGACGTCAATCATATGAGTGACCGTAGGCTTAAGGACCATTGGAGGAATGGTCAACGATCAAATCAAGTTGTAATCGTTGGATATGCACGTCAGATCAAAGGCAAGGATAGATTGCAGAGAGAGAAAGGAGAATTAAAAGAATCGCTAGTTCCAATCTCGTAATTGGTCTAGATCGCGAGATCTCATAAACTCAAATATCGATGACTGTGGTTGATCCAACAAATGATCAAATTAAGTCATATTAAGTCGCGAACATCAGATACACAAGCTCCACATCAACGATAGGGATAAATTGTGGACCTTGCGTAAAAAATTAATCCACTCAAAAGTTGTGGTTCTCCAATCCACATCAACCGTTTATTGTCACTCAACAATAGATCTACAGTTGGAATCAGTTCCACTACCAACAAGTGGTTTACTTTGCAGAACTCAATGATAGTCTTAAAATTCGTGCTAATTGAAGACCCCACAATCATCCTTGATTGTTGATATGCTTTGAGAGTCTTCTCGTTCGTTGGATCAATTTAAAGTGGAAATATAGGATAAGCAATGGTTGATATATAAGATATCGTTTACCCAAATTTCCATCAGTTGTCGAATCACTTTTGGAGTTAAGAATAGGATAAGCAAGGGATGAGATATGAGATCTCGATTACTCGAGTTTTCGTCAGCCGTCGGATCACATTAAGTGGAAGGATAGGATAAGCAAGGAAAAAGGGATGAGAATTCGAATATATGAATACCCGACAATTGTTGGATCATTCTAGTGGAAGGAAAGGATAAGCTAGAAGAAGAGCCGTTGGATTTAATCCAAGGCTAAGCAGTATTGCAGATAGATCAAGCCGTCGATCTAAAACCTTGATCAATGAACAAAATTTGTTTCAAGTTAAAAGTTGTGAGGAAGTTACACTTCGGGGAATCTCACTTCGAAAGTATTGTAAAGTCAAGATATTGAATTATCCGAAGTACCGAAAGCCAAAAATCTAAAATAACTCTCAGTGGTCGATCTAAGATACATTTTGGACACTATTATGACCGTTAGATCAAAGAGATCTACGTCATCATACCACGTCAAGAAGGGCATGTGGTAGACCACGTCAACAAGGACATGTGACAGACCACGTTAGGAGCCCACATTATCAAGGACACATGGCACAATCAGATAATGAAAAGTGTCAAGTTGAAATCGACATTTCAAGTACGCGTAAATCAAAAATCTGAGTGACACGTGGCAGCTACATGGTTTGTGCCACATCATCAAGTGATGTAAGCAAGTTACGTCACTCTGGGAGTTTTACTTCAGGAGTTTCACCACCAAAAAATTCCCTAAGTCTCTAAATATCGAATGCCAAAGTCTCGAAGTGGAGACAAGTCGTCCGATTTGAAGAATACTTTGGGTTCATTCTCAACCATTGATCAAAATATAGTGGAAGGATAGCGTAAATAGAATATCCGAAGTCCCGAAGTAAATGGTGGCCATCCACATCAATGCTTGATTAAGTCCCAACCGTCAGATTAAGCAGTGAAATGATAAGTGTAAGGATCAAATCTGACCATTGATATGTTTCCGTGAAATAAACGTGAACCATCTGATCTATTCGGCAAAATCTTATTTGAAAGATTTGAAAGTACAAAAATCCCGAAGTCTCAAAGGACAAAGTCCATGTTAAGCACTAAATAGTGGCTCATTACCCCTTAATTGGAGCATATTACATTAGTAATGTTATTTTATTTATGTTGTCTTTAGTCCATTAGTTGTAATAATACCTCCTAGTCTCCTATATATAACAAGGATACATTTTCATTTGGAATCATCTTGTAATTGGAAATTTATGTGGGAATAAGGAGGTTGCCCCCTCAAAGACGCTTATTATTTGAATTTCTCTCTTTTTCAAGGCGTCGAGTACTTATTCTGAGGTTTTTCTATGCTATATTGATATTTGGTTCCTAACATTTGGTTTCATAGCTCAAGGTCTTGGGGTTTCGCTGCTACATCTGAGACACCTTGGAATTTTCACTATAATTTTTTTTCTACAACGATTCAGAAGGAACATCTAGGAGGATATTTAGTCGATGGATCAAGGTACGTTGGGTTAAAATTTCAGCTCTCGGGACCTTATAATTTCATATATACAACCTTTGTAATATAGGGTTCTAGAATATTCCTGAATTGAGCCATTGCAAACTTTTCTCTATAAAATTATTTTTGTAACGTTTCAGACCCTGAAATCTGGAGTCTATTCACAAAAATTAGTAAGGTATCTTTGGTAACAATTTCAGCTTCTAGGTCATCTTAAATTTGTATATACACCCTGTGGAAGAAAGGGTATCAGACTAGTCCTATTGACTAGTCTCAAGTAAGTGTTTCGGGTTAAATAATCATAACTTCTTCCTAGAGTATCCAAATTGAGTGAGAATATTTTCAATGGATAGTGTACAGCCCACAGTATTTCTGGTAAGCGTTTCAGAATTTTATATCAATCATTTTGTGCAGGGCATGCTATAAAAGTGAGATCTCCTGGAAAGGCCAAAAGTCAACAAGTTGTGGGGAAGTTACCATAAATTCCACTTGGCACATCCAATTTTTATTAGAACTATGGCATTGCAGAGAAGAAATATCAGAGACCTACAAAAAGGAAAATTTCATACTCAGAAGGGATGAAATTTTGGAGATACAATAAAATGAATATTTTCTAGCAGAACCACCTCAAAATCAAGGTTTAAAGTGATACTTGGCCAACATGCCACCAAAAAAGGGAAATTCTACACCAAATAAGACTCCAAACAATCCTACTTGGACTCTTGATGAAGGTGAAGAAATGCGCAGGGACATAAATGATTTACAAAAGAATATAGTAACAAAAGATGAACTACAAGAGATGATGGATTCAACGGAAGCTAATTTTGAGGCAATAAATACTAAGATGGATGGTTTAAAAGGGGAGATCATGGAAGGATTGAAAAAATTCCTAATAGAGAGGACACCTAAAAGTGAAAATGTATCCCATGAAATTCATGATGAGGACACAAGGAAGGTGAATCAAGAATGGA
>SNQJ01S0022362.1:236719-248941 GCA_010110895.2 Picea sitchensis | reverse complement strand
CCCTCAAGCAAGACAATAAGGATAATAAATTATCACCAAAGTACTATGGACCTTATAAGGTGTTGCAAAAGATTGGTACTATGGAATACAAATTGGAGTTGCCTGCATCTTCATGAGTACACCCAGCTTTCCATGTTTCATGATTAAAGAAGGTTATAGGTGACAAGATCCCAGTTCAAACTATATTTCCAAAACTTGACGAGGAAGGGAAAATCATATTAGAGACTGAAGCCATCACTGACATAAGAATTTGCTAGCTGAGGAATAGATTCATTTCAGAGTATCTTATTAAATGGAGGAAACTACCGGTTGAAGATTCCACTTGGGAAGATGAGTCTTTTATACAGAAGCATCTGGAGTTACTCAAGCGTTGCAGAAAACACTTGTCTCAAGGTTAGGGGCATGTTAAGCCCTAAATAGTGGTTGATTACCCCTTAATTGGGGCATATTACATTAGTAATGTTATTTTATTTATGCCGGCTTTAGTCCATTAGTTGTAATTATACCTCCTAGTCTGCTATATATACCAAGGAGACATTTTCATTTGGAATCATCTTGTAATTGGACATTTATGTGGGCATAAGGAGGTCGCCCCCTCAACGAGGCTTATTATCTGAATTTCTATCTTTTTCAAGGCATTGAGTACTTATTCTGAGGTTTTTCTATGCTATATTGATATTTGGTTCCTAACAGTCCCGAAGTCGCAACATTCATCCATTTCATCGAGATATTAAATCATGACCGTTGATTTTGATAAGCGTTAGAGAGCTTGTTTGGCCTAGCATCTGGTCACCGTCATTGTTCATATGGAATAAGAGATATAAAGGAAAAATACAATACATCGCTAAAGTTTATAAGCCCGTGGTTTTGCGTTATCGGTCACATGTAATGGTTTGAAGGAAGTGCCTCATACAAACTTAATTCGACATAGAGTTAACATCAGAATAATACAAAGAATCAATAAGAGATCAAATATGATTTGTTGGTGACCAGAGAATGCAGCATAAGCATGAGATTGATATAATGAGTCTATTCATGTTTGTGATCAACTCATGAAGACAAAAGAACCGACACACATTCATGATTAAAAGAGAGTTAATTCATGAGAATTATGAATAAAGAATAAAAAGGGAAAATGATTTTAGTTAAATATTAATATTATCATTTTAAATGAAAAGGTACAATGGTTTAAATATCAAAAGACACAATGATTCAAATTCACACGAGTTGGAAGACTATATAAACAAGAAGGAATGGTGAGAAGATGTGTAGTTGAATTTGTTGAAGTCTATATATTTATATATAATGGATTGAATGAAAGTTCATTCTATCAGGTTGGTCCATGTTTACAAGCTACGTCTTGTATGAGGATTGGATTCCTCACATCTCAGTTGGATCTGAGATCAAAAAGATGGGACTTGTTATGAGGATTGGATTGCTCATTTCTCAATTGGATCTAAGATGTACAAGCTAGGTCTTGTAACAGAGAGTTGGGTCTCTCATAATTGTATGAAGATGAAATTCAAAGACTGATCTTATGTATTCATTCAAGTTAAAATAAATAAATAAAGTATTTATTCTTTTATATATACTGATTGAGAAATTGAAATAAATATTTGTTTTTTAGTTAATTTGTGAAAAGTGAAAATTGTCCAAAGTTTTGTGACACTGATTCAGCCCCCTCTCAGTGTCAAGTACCCATTTCAAGACCATGTACATGGGATGGGAGACTTTCCTATGTTCAACACAACTACAACAAAGCTCTCCATAGCTCCACCGGTCATAGCCCATTTTAGTTGGGGCTGGGATTTGAACCCTTGGGTCCGATTGATTTTTCACTACCTCTTTCAACCACATAAGTAGAATCTTTCCATGCTCATTATGAGGCTGAAAAATCCACCATATTCATTGAGCAGATTGAGTGATTGATATTTTGCAGAAATCCAATGATAAGTACAAGCAACACCATGATCAACAATGGGTACCACACCAGTTTCAAGTAGGAGAAAAGGTTTGGTTACATTTTCATAAAGAGCACCTTACAGGGCCCCATCGAAAGCTTCACCCACTTCGTTATGGGCCTTACAGTATCACCAAGTTTTTGGGTAGCAATGCTTTTGAGATCAACACTCCACCCTTCCTTGGCTTGCACCCAATGTTTAATGTGGACCTCCTTCAGCCATATTTTCCACCATTATTGGAAACCTCGGAGATTGTAAAATAGTTTTCACCAACAAATATAAACCCTGACTGCAAGGAAAAAACATCCACTGATCAGATAGTGGACATAGAGGTCAGGGGAATGTGCCAATAGAGGATTCAACTTTATCAGGTTGTCAAGGCAAGACAACTCCTGCATCAAGGCAAGTAGCTCACCCGGGGACAAATTCAGCAGAAGTTTCTCACTCGATGGGGGAAATAAATGCAATGGATACCATTGCTTCCTAAGGGGGGAGGACTGATCCATGTGGATATTGGTTGCCACCCACCTATTCCAACTGGTTCATCTTGACCATTTTTAGTTCAACAGGTTTCTCTGTAATAATGAAATTTCTTTGTAATTATGGTTTTTTCACTTCCAGGGATGCCTTGAATCCCTACACAGCATCCAAATGGATATTGGTAGCTTCCCACCTATTTCAATTGGCTTATTTTGGAAATTTTCATATCAGTACATCTTTATTTACTTCCAAGGCCGTTTTGGAGCCCTAAATAGTGGTTTTTGGCTTGCCACTGTCAAAATGTAAACAAATATAGAGTTTGATGGAATAATGTGTATTTCTCAAAAATTCCTTTCCAACGGGCTATCACACGGGTAAAACGGAGGTCGTATGAAAAAGTTATGACCCCAGGAAGTTGAGGTACTAACTTACCCATCGGGGGCCACATAACTTTTGGTGTTTTGTCTCCTAATGTTAGGTTATTTTATGTATAGGGTTTTGGCATTCATGAGTAATGTTAAAAATTCCTATGGAGCCTCACTGTAATAATTTTTCTCAAACAGATGCGTGTAGCATCCACATTTCTTCTCAGAGATAGCTACCACCATTCGAGCAAGTTGTTTGAGTTCTGCATTTTTACAATTTTAGCCTATTTTATTTATTCAATAGAAGGTATTGTTCACTAGATATTTGTTTTTGTTATCCATACCTCTTTATTATGGTACTCAATCTATTAGTCATTTCGTTCCACTAATAAATATGGATCAAACCAGAGACAACATTGCGTTTTTTATTCGAATCTGAGTGACAAGGTTTGAATGCCCAAGAATATTGATGACTGATCAAGGGAATCACTTCATTAATAGTACAATTGAGGAAATTCTATAAGAATTTGAAATATATCATCAAAAGAGAACTCCTTATCATCCTCATGAAAATGGAACAATGGAAGCCTTCAACAAGATTTTGAAGAATGCCTTAAAAAAGATTTGTAATGTGAACATAGATGATTGGGATTTGAAGGTACCAACAGTACTATGGTCTTATAGCACTACATGAAATAATTTAACAGGGAAGACACCCTCTAGGTTGGTATAGGGAAATGAAGAAGTAGTTCCCTTAGATTGTTTGATCCCAAGTCTACACATTTCAATGATCACAGAAATGACAGAAAGAGGCGCAACATAGGAATGCTTACCTCAACTTATGGAATTAGAAGAAGACAAAATCATTGTAGGTTTCCATCAGGAGGTACAGAAACCAAAGGATAAAGCATGGCATGATAGACATATCAAGGATAATTTTAAGGAAGGATATTTGGTTCTCCTATATGACAGTAAATATTTGTAGCACCTAGGAAAGACTAGAATGCATTGGTTAAGGCCATATTAGATAAATTTTGTCATAGACAAAGGTGTTGTGCAACTGCAAGACTTATCAAGAAAGGAATTTCAAGTACTAGTGAATGGTAGTCGATAGAAGTTGTATAGGGATAGTCGACCCACTAACCCTCGGTAGCTGCAGCGCAAAAGTAGACTTGTACATATTGTAAATACTAGGAGTTAAAAGAAGAAAAAGGAAGCGAAAACTAGAAAAATGAAGAAAAATTCAAAATGAAGTAGATAGAGGAATAAGTGGTAGAGAGATAGTTGAGAATGACAGCACACAGCAGACAAAAAATTGATGCGACATAATTCATAATACTTTGTGCAGGAAAATTAATCATGCGACAAGACAGAGAATGAGAAGAAAAGTGGAAAACTGGTGAACGAAAAATAAAGGATACGTCATAGAATTAATGACAGAGTCTATAAAAGGGGGGAAAGTTGGAAAAATGAAAAATACTTGTGATTTTGAGCAAAGAGTGACAGGGAAAAAAAAGTGCGAGTAAGTGTGAAATTTTGAAGAACCCAGCTAAGATCTACAGTAGATTTTTCCTAAAGCTAAGAAAATGGCACCGCCAAAGTTCAGACAAATAAACCAGTTCACTGAAGAAATTGTAACACTAATATATCACTAGAAGAAATGATTGGAGTGGTCGATGTGGATGAAATTCCCACTACAGAGACTAAATCTATTAGTCTGATGCAGATTAAAGAAGAAAACCCACCAAAAGAAGTGGCAGAAGTCATCCAGGCAGCACAAGGCCGAAACCATAGGATGGAAGTGAAGCCTAGTAGGAAACCCTAGGAATGACGCACACAGAGGGTGAACAGGGTGAAAATGACAGTGATAAAATAGATTTCGATACACCTATAGTAGAGGAAAACCCAAAGGTTGAGGATGACCATGCCACGAATGAGGAAATGTAGGAAGAAGAAACCCTAGAAGAAATGGTAGCAGGGTCTTCGAGGAAATAGGAAACAATGGCATCAATGCACACACAAACACAGATTGATTTGTCAATGCCCCACATCCCAGACTCAATCATCATTGTGGAATATATGTTGGCATGTGTTCCCAAGTTGCGATATGCTTATCATGATGTGACAAAATTTGCCAAGTTCCGAGAGCTTGTGCAAGAGGTTTATATGGAGAACAAGGGGTCAACTTTGAAAGGAATCCCAGTTATGGATCCCAAATAGTGGATTATTGGAATTTACAACTTTGACATCATGAATATATTGGAAATTACTTATTTCGATAGGGGGAGAGATGTCAATGCATGCATCAAATAACTTTTAGCATGCATACATGGAGTATTTCTATGGATGGATAGACTTGTCATGATAGATTTCAACCTAATTTCCAAGTTGACAGGATTACCAATTGATGGGGTAAATCCAGAGCAATAGATTGATGAAAAAATGAAGGAAAAAGATATTGTAGAAGAAGTAAAAGAAAAATTTGGCATGGACAGAGGTAACGGGGGGGTGATTATTCATAACATTAATGACCTAGCTACTTGATTTGTGACGAAATTGATGGCCTGCAATCTATTGAGGAAATTTCTCAGAGAAGAGGCACTTTCAGACCTAGTTGCAGTAGTTACACAGTGTGCAAAAGGTACAGTTCTGAGTTGGGTGTCACATCTTCTCAACCTTTTCTTAGAAGATTGGAGGGATGCGTAGGATGATGGAACAAAGTTCCACTATTCCTAGCTATTAATTTTGATATCCCTAGATGGATGGGAGAAACCAAAGTATTCAATGTTTTGTGGAAGAACAGGAAGGTGTGGCACAATGAGATATGAAACCCTGTGACATAACATAGATGCCAAGCAAAGGAAGTAAAATGCAAGTATTTTTGGCATGTATATCCAAGATATGCAAGAAAATATTACAAATACATGGAGAATCTCACCTGAAGTGGTGAAGGAACATGAGGAGATAGCCAAATTTAAGGCATCCATACATAACACATGGATACAAGTAAGAAGAGACCCTAAAAAGACATGGCTCAAAATGAATTATTTCATTACAACATAAGAAGTCCAGTGGGTACTTGCAAAATTGTTGGATCAATGGAAGGTGTCAGTAGTAGGGAATAAAGGAAAAAATGGAAAAGAACAAGAAGAAGTTGCCACAGGGAAAAAGTCTAGTAGACCGGCTGCAAATACTAGAAAAGCAGTCGAGCGAAGCAAAACTATAGGTACTAAGACAACAACAAAGAAACCAAAGAAGAAGGAAATAGTACCAAGAGCCTCAGTGCTCAGAACTAGCAGTGCATAAAGAAAAAATGGGGAATTACATATACAATATGGAATCTCAACTCAGGAGAGAAGGATTGGAAACGTACCAAAGGTCACAAAACTTGTGCATACAGAAAAGAGGAAATGCACCATGAAGATGGGAGAATAGAGGAAGAATATGAGGGAACAAAAGAATCCCATTGAGATCGCAATCACAAAAGATGATGCATAGTTAGTAGCTGATAAGGTCCAAGACCAAGGAAAGGAAGCACTCTATGTTGCAGAATCTCAGAGAGAAGAAATCTTGATGAAGATTATAGAAGTTAAAGCAGTTTTGGAGAGCTTATAGCTCATTGTCACACATCAGATAAGCACAACGCAGTAGGCGCCAATTCATGAAGAGAAGGATATAGTCTAGACAAAAATAGTGGGGAGTGCGACATTCCATATAAGTCAGAGTATGTTACAAGTAGATGAGGAAACCACATAGTGGCCCCTGAAAGATGTGGAAAAGTTGGACGTGGCACGATCCAATATTCCAACAAAAGCATTATATAAATTGCAGATGAGCATAGTGCAAGAGGTTCAATCTAGGGCGAGGACAAATGCAACAAATATGGAGACAATCAAGGAAGAAAAAGAGGTGCTCGATATAGTCCTCAAGTAAACACATATTTAACATAAGGAGGAGAAAATTTGCACAAATAGATTAGAGAAAAGACTTTAAGAATTCTTCCAAACAATTATGGACAACGCACTCGCAGGAAAAATTAGTGCAGAAGAAAATATAGAGAATATAGCACAAACGATGGATGGGTATAAGAAAGAGATAAGAAAATTAGTGGATAAAATGACACCAACCACCCCACCACAGGTTAGATCCGAAAAGGAGCAGAAGGCCACAAAAAAAACATATCATATTGTGTTGGAAGTCAAGGAAATAACAAAACTTTACGAGAGGATTGTGCAACTATGGACAAGCATGGAAGAAGATGAAAGGATACAGTAGATGGTTCAAAAATAAGAAAAATTAAATGAAACCATCTAGGATATAAACAAGAGGTAGAATAAAATTCCTATTTCAAAGAGATGGAGGACCATGGAGGAGATGAAAAACATGCAAGTAGAAGCAAAGACAATCCAGGAGGAATGACAAATCAGACAGACTCAGTTGGATCCCCTGCAAGAGCAAGTGGAAAATATGATATAAGAGATGGAAATAGAGAAATACAGCATGGGACAAGAACACTAAAAAAGAATACAAGTGTTGAAGGATATAGTGACAGTGCAGGTCATAGAGACCCTCACATAAAAGAACGCACAGATGAAGATAAAGGGATATGAACTAGAAAATAAATTTTGGGAATTGGAGAAATTAGTGCAGGAGGAACATACAACCTGAGTGGCTCAAGAGGATCCATAGGTTAATGTTCGGGGCATGTAGGAGCAGGAAATTTTGGGAGTTAATCATAGTAATTGATGCAGAATGGACCAAAGGAAGCAGTGTACGCCAAAAAAGAAGGAAGACCAATGTGACAGAAGGGCAAAGGAAGTAGCGCGCTAGGAAAGAAGGAAGATCAACACAAGGAACGGTTGGATCAAAGACCAACCATGTGGAAGGTATTTAGAAAGTGTACAAGTGGAGTCTACTTAGAATTAGGGTTTTTGAGTCATAATGTAAGGGTTTTTTTATCCATTTTGTAGTACAAATAGAAGATGTGTGAGGTATATTGAGGTGTCCTTTTTTATGGTGAAGAACTTATTTTTGGAGCATCCTTTGGAGTTTTGATTCAAAGTCTGTATTTTGTTGAGGGATGCAGAGCTCGAATGGATTCAGTTTTGAGATGCAATTGAGGGTCAGGTCGCAAGTTGTGGATCTTGGTGCAAGTTTGGTCGGCCTCACCATTCATAAAACCATAATGTATTGTGTGCAATGCAAGACCTTTTTATGAAGAATATAATAAGAAGCAGACTATCTTTGTGGACATAGCCCGGCGAGCGGGTGAACCATGGTAAAATAGTGTCTCTATGTGTGTTTTGTTACTTTTATGTTCTTTATAATGAATGAATGGATAAATGAATGCATTTGTTAGAGTTTATTTACAATGCGCACTAGTATAATCATGCAGAATGAATGGATAGTATAATAGATCTCATGAATTCTATGGTAGAATGCATCTTAAAGTAGAAGTGGATGTAAAAAGAACATCCCCAATCCCTTCCATGATTGCAGACACATGCATATTGTAGTCACCCATAAGCCATATTGGGTTAGACTGAGTTTTTCACGCTGTGCGCGGTGTAGCCTTCTGGTTTACCAGAAGGACCGATGGTGAAAAGGGTTTTGTTGGAGAACTAAGGAGGAACCCAGGTCATCCCATACATCCAACAACCCTGTAGCCTTTCCTTATTTAGTTGTAACCATACTCTGTCTCCCACTCTAAATGTTCTCTATATTATGTGTTGGTCATGCCTAGCCTTGTAATTTACCTATGACTTATTCATTGCCTCTTATACTTGCAAATAGATTTTTCTGATCTTATAAAAAAAAAATCTACTTTTAATGCATCGCTTGTGAGGT
This sequence comes from Picea sitchensis, assembly GCA_010110895.2. Lineage (NCBI taxonomy): Eukaryota > Viridiplantae > Streptophyta > Pinopsida > Pinales > Pinaceae > Picea > Picea sitchensis. The sequence continues at coordinate 240,288 of SNQJ01S0022362.1, read as the reverse complement.
CCTCCCTCACTCCTCCTTGTTTTCCATATACGACATATAAGGGTGAAGGTGGAAAATATCCAAAGAAAGTTTCAAAAGGTGACTTACCAATAGAAGTGTGGAATTATTTGCTATAAGAGTGATATATATAAATTAGATTTCCATGCCAAGTATTCAGATGTTTCTGATTGTAACCTCTCAAAAGCTACACCAAATTATTTTTTACTACTTTCGTCTACCCATATATCTATGGATGGAATCTTGTAAACCTCTTCAAATTAGTGTCCATATTCTCCCACAATGTAGTCCATACTACACTAATAAATCAGATATCCCTATCTAAGATAATGCTCCTTAGTATCCCAAAGTGCACCCAAACTTGTTCAAGGAACATGTTTGCTTCTTCCTGTCCCTTGATGATATTTTTACGAGGCATGAGAATGTACATTTTATTGAACCTATCAACTACCACAAATAAATAGTCATGTATCTTCCACGTGGTTGGTAAACCTCCCACAAAATCCATGGAAATTATTTCTCAAGGTCGAGTGGGTACAGGTAAGGGATGGTATAAACCTTGATTCTTGTTATTATGCGTGTTGGTACAACAAAGTATACATACTCTAATATATTGTGATACATATTCTTGCATTCTGGACCAGTACGCATACATGTGTAAGTTGGAAAATATCTTCCCAATGCCAAAATGTCCAGCAACCTTGGAGTTGTGAGCCTCTCTAATAAGTTGTAGTCGCTCATATTTAGGGACACAAAACCTGTCAATCTTGTAGAGTAAACCATTCTAGAAATGATAGCCAACCTTTCTTTCACCTTCTTTTATATGAGTTTGTCTTTGTAGCTGTTGAAACACCTCCTTGAATTCCTCATCTTTTGTGAATGCCTCTTTGTGTGTGTCATGGGTAAAAGGCTCCATGTGCATTGTAGTTCCCAAATTTGTAATATTGGATGTGGGTGGTCGTGAAAGCATGTTTACAAACTTGTTTTTGTTTCCCTTATTATGACTAGATGAAATTCCTTTAAAAACACCATCTACTTGTAATGTTTGGTTTGTTGTAGCTTACTTTGGGCCTATAAATAATACAATGGTTGGTGATCTGTTTGTATGATGGTCTCCTTTCCCATCAAATAGTGCTTCCACTTTTTGACAGCTTTTACCAAGGCTTAAAGCTCCTTATTGTAGGTAGGATAGTTGAGGACTACCCCATGAAATACGTCAGAATGATAGTAGATAGGCCTTCCTCCCTACATCAGTACTTCTCCCATGGCATACCCACTTGCATATATCTCCACTTAGAAGGGCTTCTGCAATTTGGGTAGCGAAAGCATTGGTTCTTCACTGATGTTTATTTTCATCTCATCAAAGGCCTTATGTTTATTCTCCCCCTACTGGAAACTCTTACCATTGGTTGTTATAACATGGAGTGGTTCAACTACCGCTAAAAATGAAGCTATGAACCTCCGCAGGTATTGTGCTTCACCAAAAAAACTCCTAACTTCAATGAAATTTGTAGGAAATATCCATTTCATGATGGCCTCCATATTTGTGGGATCTATATTGAGATCCCCTCTACCGATCGCATACCACAAATACACCAAATACTGTTGAGAAAACTCGCATTTCTTGATATTGGTAAACAACTGGTGCTTTTTCGAAGTCTCTAACACCTGCATAAGATGTGAGATGTTCTCCTCATATGTAGCAATATAAACCAATATATCATTCAAATAAACAATAACAAATGAATCTAGATAATGGCGTAAAACATCATTCATTAGTCTCATAAAGGTAGTTGGTGTGTTGCATAAACTGAATGGAATAACCAACCACCACAAACCTTACCTTGTCTTGAATGCATTATTCTAGGTATATTCTTCTTTGACTCATACCTGGTGATATACTGATTTGAAATCTAACTTAGTGAAGTACTTGGCATGTTGCAGTTGGTCCAATAATTCATCAATCCTTGCTAGAGGGTATCGATTCTTCAGTGTCTTCTTGTTCAGTGGCTTTTAATCGATACACATTCTCCAATTTTCATCCTTCTTGGGTACAATTATGATGGGTTAAACACAAGGTGAGGTACTCGGTTGAATCACACCCTACTCCAACAAATCTTGCACCTTCTTTTTCACTTCATTCTCTTCTAGAAAAGACTATCTATACAACCCAATATTATACAATGGGGAGTCTGGAAATAATTGTATTTTGTGCTCCACATACCTCTTGGATGGTATCCCTTTAATATACTTGAACACTCCTCTATATTCCTATAGAAACTCCTCCAACTAATGTTTCTATTATTTAGTACACCCCTCTGGTGATGGCTTCACTCTCATTGACTCATCATCATATTGATTTTATCTTAAGAAAAGAAAAATATATTTCTTACTATAAATAATCAACTTCTTGGATTGGTTGGCACTTACCAGTGATATATTTGACTTTCCTTTATGTGCATTAATGATGTAGGACTTTACATCCTTGATCCATTATTACTATTTGTCTATCTGCATGAAGATTTCATCCCTCGTATACATGTAGGAGATTCCAAACACTACTCCATATACATCAAAGGGTACTACATCCAATTCCATTTAATGAATAAAATCAACACTTATAGCAAATTTAATCTTACATTATTTCGTTACCTTTAACTATGCATCCTTGTTTTCACCCAACCCAATGGATAAGAACTAGGATGATCATGAACCTCCAATATAAGATTGTTGACCAAATCTGTCGCTATGAGATTATCATGTGAACCAGAGTCGAACATAGCATCTATATTGGTATTCTTGACCTGGATCTTGATGTGGAAAAGATTGGTCATCTCCTTCCCTTGTTGGTGATTAAGGCTACTCAGATTCGCCTCCTTCTATACAAATGTGAAGACAATATTTTCATCCACATCCAATCTACTTTCAACCCAATTTCTTGAATTTGTGGATAAAAGGTTATTTTTATTTCTATCCTTCTTATTGTTCTTGAGGTTCAGTTCTAGATGTAATTTCCAACATTTTTCCTCGATGTGGTCATCAATGTTGCGATGATTGCATTAGTTTTTGGGATATTTTCACTGATGTGTAGTGGTTGTTGTCTTCTTATATTTTCCCCATTTTCACTTCTTATTCCACTCCTTGGAATCTTCCTAGTTCTCTTTCTACTTCAAACCACTTGGTTTCCCCTTCTTTTGGCATATGTTTTCCAATTATTGTGCATGTGCACATGCGTCATCCAATGTCCTTGGATTGAAGAGAATCACCTTCTTTCGTAGATAACTATGTAAACCCCCTAGATACTTGAGGAGTACATCTAGGTTCTTTGGAGAGATACCCAGCATGATGACAATCTTTCTTAACTCAATTGTGTACTCCTATACACTCTGCCCCTACCTCTTCCTGAAGTAGTGCCACTAGATCCATTGGTCCTCTACATACCTGATAGGGTAGGACTAGGATTTGATGAGGGTTTTGAAATCCTCCCACCTAGTTATTGGTATATCACCCTCCATCCTAACTATTTCCATATGGTTTCCCACTAGGTTAAATCATGGCCCTTTAACTTCAAT
>SNQJ01S0022362.1:207830-236709 GCA_010110895.2 Picea sitchensis | reverse complement strand
TAGGTTTCCATCAGGAGGTACAGAAACCAAAGGATAAAGCATGGCATGATAGACATATCAAGGATAATTTTAAGGAAGGATATTTGGTTCTCCTATATGACAGTAAATATTTGTAGCACCTAGGAAAGACTAGAATGCATTGGTTAAGGCCATATTAGATAAATTTTGTCATAGACAAAGGTGTTGTGCAACTGCAAGACTTATCAAGAAAGGAATTTCAAGTACTAGTGAATGGTAGTCGATAGAAGTTGTATAGGGATAGTCGACCCACTAACCCTCGGTAGCTGCAGCGCAAAAGTAGACTTGTACATATTGTAAATACTAGGAGTTAAAAGAAGAAAAAGGAAGCGAAAACTAGAAAAATGAAGAAAAATTCAAAATGAAGTAGATAGAGGAATAAGTGGTAGAGAGATAGTTGAGAATGACAGCACACAGCAGACAAAAAATTGATGCGACATAATTCATAATACTTTGTGCAGGAAAATTAATCATGCGACAAGACAGAGAATGAGAAGAAAAGTGGAAAACTGGTGAACGAAAAATAAAGGATACGTCATAGAATTAATGACAGAGTCTATAAAAGGGGGGAAAGTTGGAAAAATGAAAAATACTTGTGATTTTGAGCAAAGAGTGACAGGGAAAAAAAAGTGCGAGTAAGTGTGAAATTTTGAAGAACCCAGCTAAGATCTACAGTAGATTTTTCCTAAAGCTAAGAAAATGGCACCGCCAAAGTTCAGACAAATAAACCAGTTCACTGAAGAAATTGTAACACTAATATATCACTAGAAGAAATGATTGGAGTGGTCGATGTGGATGAAATTCCCACTACAGAGACTAAATCTATTAGTCTGATGCAGATTAAAGAAGAAAACCCACCAAAAGAAGTGGCAGAAGTCATCCAGGCAGCACAAGGCCGAAACCATAGGATGGAAGTGAAGCCTAGTAGGAAACCCTAGGAATGACGCACACAGAGGGTGAACAGGGTGAAAATGACAGTGATAAAATAGATTTCGATACACCTATAGTAGAGGAAAACCCAAAGGTTGAGGATGACCATGCCACGAATGAGGAAATGTAGGAAGAAGAAACCCTAGAAGAAATGGTAGCAGGGTCTTCGAGGAAATAGGAAACAATGGCATCAATGCACACACAAACACAGATTGATTTGTCAATGCCCCACATCCCAGACTCAATCATCATTGTGGAATATATGTTGGCATGTGTTCCCAAGTTGCGATATGCTTATCATGATGTGACAAAATTTGCCAAGTTCCGAGAGCTTGTGCAAGAGGTTTATATGGAGAACAAGGGGTCAACTTTGAAAGGAATCCCAGTTATGGATCCCAAATAGTGGATTATTGGAATTTACAACTTTGACATCATGAATATATTGGAAATTACTTATTTCGATAGGGGGAGAGATGTCAATGCATGCATCAAATAACTTTTAGCATGCATACATGGAGTATTTCTATGGATGGATAGACTTGTCATGATAGATTTCAACCTAATTTCCAAGTTGACAGGATTACCAATTGATGGGGTAAATCCAGAGCAATAGATTGATGAAAAAATGAAGGAAAAAGATATTGTAGAAGAAGTAAAAGAAAAATTTGGCATGGACAGAGGTAACGGGGGGGTGATTATTCATAACATTAATGACCTAGCTACTTGATTTGTGACGAAATTGATGGCCTGCAATCTATTGAGGAAATTTCTCAGAGAAGAGGCACTTTCAGACCTAGTTGCAGTAGTTACACAGTGTGCAAAAGGTACAGTTCTGAGTTGGGTGTCACATCTTCTCAACCTTTTCTTAGAAGATTGGAGGGATGCGTAGGATGATGGAACAAAGTTCCACTATTCCTAGCTATTAATTTTGATATCCCTAGATGGATGGGAGAAACCAAAGTATTCAATGTTTTGTGGAAGAACAGGAAGGTGTGGCACAATGAGATATGAAACCCTGTGACATAACATAGATGCCAAGCAAAGGAAGTAAAATGCAAGTATTTTTGGCATGTATATCCAAGATATGCAAGAAAATATTACAAATACATGGAGAATCTCACCTGAAGTGGTGAAGGAACATGAGGAGATAGCCAAATTTAAGGCATCCATACATAACACATGGATACAAGTAAGAAGAGACCCTAAAAAGACATGGCTCAAAATGAATTATTTCATTACAACATAAGAAGTCCAGTGGGTACTTGCAAAATTGTTGGATCAATGGAAGGTGTCAGTAGTAGGGAATAAAGGAAAAAATGGAAAAGAACAAGAAGAAGTTGCCACAGGGAAAAAGTCTAGTAGACCGGCTGCAAATACTAGAAAAGCAGTCGAGCGAAGCAAAACTATAGGTACTAAGACAACAACAAAGAAACCAAAGAAGAAGGAAATAGTACCAAGAGCCTCAGTGCTCAGAACTAGCAGTGCATAAAGAAAAAATGGGGAATTACATATACAATATGGAATCTCAACTCAGGAGAGAAGGATTGGAAACGTACCAAAGGTCACAAAACTTGTGCATACAGAAAAGAGGAAATGCACCATGAAGATGGGAGAATAGAGGAAGAATATGAGGGAACAAAAGAATCCCATTGAGATCGCAATCACAAAAGATGATGCATAGTTAGTAGCTGATAAGGTCCAAGACCAAGGAAAGGAAGCACTCTATGTTGCAGAATCTCAGAGAGAAGAAATCTTGATGAAGATTATAGAAGTTAAAGCAGTTTTGGAGAGCTTATAGCTCATTGTCACACATCAGATAAGCACAACGCAGTAGGCGCCAATTCATGAAGAGAAGGATATAGTCTAGACAAAAATAGTGGGGAGTGCGACATTCCATATAAGTCAGAGTATGTTACAAGTAGATGAGGAAACCACATAGTGGCCCCTGAAAGATGTGGAAAAGTTGGACGTGGCACGATCCAATATTCCAACAAAAGCATTATATAAATTGCAGATGAGCATAGTGCAAGAGGTTCAATCTAGGGCGAGGACAAATGCAACAAATATGGAGACAATCAAGGAAGAAAAAGAGGTGCTCGATATAGTCCTCAAGTAAACACATATTTAACATAAGGAGGAGAAAATTTGCACAAATAGATTAGAGAAAAGACTTTAAGAATTCTTCCAAACAATTATGGACAACGCACTCGCAGGAAAAATTAGTGCAGAAGAAAATATAGAGAATATAGCACAAACGATGGATGGGTATAAGAAAGAGATAAGAAAATTAGTGGATAAAATGACACCAACCACCCCACCACAGGTTAGATCCGAAAAGGAGCAGAAGGCCACAAAAAAAACATATCATATTGTGTTGGAAGTCAAGGAAATAACAAAACTTTACGAGAGGATTGTGCAACTATGGACAAGCATGGAAGAAGATGAAAGGATACAGTAGATGGTTCAAAAATAAGAAAAATTAAATGAAACCATCTAGGATATAAACAAGAGGTAGAATAAAATTCCTATTTCAAAGAGATGGAGGACCATGGAGGAGATGAAAAACATGCAAGTAGAAGCAAAGACAATCCAGGAGGAATGACAAATCAGACAGACTCAGTTGGATCCCCTGCAAGAGCAAGTGGAAAATATGATATAAGAGATGGAAATAGAGAAATACAGCATGGGACAAGAACACTAAAAAAGAATACAAGTGTTGAAGGATATAGTGACAGTGCAGGTCATAGAGACCCTCACATAAAAGAACGCACAGATGAAGATAAAGGGATATGAACTAGAAAATAAATTTTGGGAATTGGAGAAATTAGTGCAGGAGGAACATACAACCTGAGTGGCTCAAGAGGATCCATAGGTTAATGTTCGGGGCATGTAGGAGCAGGAAATTTTGGGAGTTAATCATAGTAATTGATGCAGAATGGACCAAAGGAAGCAGTGTACGCCAAAAAAGAAGGAAGACCAATGTGACAGAAGGGCAAAGGAAGTAGCGCGCTAGGAAAGAAGGAAGATCAACACAAGGAACGGTTGGATCAAAGACCAACCATGTGGAAGGTATTTAGAAAGTGTACAAGTGGAGTCTACTTAGAATTAGGGTTTTTGAGTCATAATGTAAGGGTTTTTTTATCCATTTTGTAGTACAAATAGAAGATGTGTGAGGTATATTGAGGTGTCCTTTTTTATGGTGAAGAACTTATTTTTGGAGCATCCTTTGGAGTTTTGATTCAAAGTCTGTATTTTGTTGAGGGATGCAGAGCTCGAATGGATTCAGTTTTGAGATGCAATTGAGGGTCAGGTCGCAAGTTGTGGATCTTGGTGCAAGTTTGGTCGGCCTCACCATTCATAAAACCATAATGTATTGTGTGCAATGCAAGACCTTTTTATGAAGAATATAATAAGAAGCAGACTATCTTTGTGGACATAGCCCGGCGAGCGGGTGAACCATGGTAAAATAGTGTCTCTATGTGTGTTTTGTTACTTTTATGTTCTTTATAATGAATGAATGGATAAATGAATGCATTTGTTAGAGTTTATTTACAATGCGCACTAGTATAATCATGCAGAATGAATGGATAGTATAATAGATCTCATGAATTCTATGGTAGAATGCATCTTAAAGTAGAAGTGGATGTAAAAAGAACATCCCCAATCCCTTCCATGATTGCAGACACATGCATATTGTAGTCACCCATAAGCCATATTGGGTTAGACTGAGTTTTTCACGCTGTGCGCGGTGTAGCCTTCTGGTTTACCAGAAGGACCGATGGTGAAAAGGGTTTTGTTGGAGAACTAAGGAGGAACCCAGGTCATCCCATACATCCAACAACCCTGTAGCCTTTCCTTATTTAGTTGTAACCATACTCTGTCTCCCACTCTAAATGTTCTCTATATTATGTGTTGGTCATGCCTAGCCTTGTAATTTACCTATGACTTATTCATTGCCTCTTATACTTGCAAATAGATTTTTCTGATCTTATAAAAAAAAAATCTACTTTTAATGCATCGCTTGTGAGGTCCTCCCTCACTCCTCCTTGTTTTCCATATACGACATATAAGGGTGAAGGTGGAAAATATCCAAAGAAAGTTTCAAAAGGTGACTTACCAATAGAAGTGTGGAATTATTTGCTATAAGAGTGATATATATAAATTAGATTTCCATGCCAAGTATTCAGATGTTTCTGATTGTAACCTCTCAAAAGCTACACCAAATTATTTTTTACTACTTTCGTCTACCCATATATCTATGGATGGAATCTTGTAAACCTCTTCAAATTAGTGTCCATATTCTCCCACAATGTAGTCCATACTACACTAATAAATCAGATATCCCTATCTAAGATAATGCTCCTTAGTATCCCAAAGTGCACCCAAACTTGTTCAAGGAACATGTTTGCTTCTTCCTGTCCCTTGATGATATTTTTACGAGGCATGAGAATGTACATTTTATTGAACCTATCAACTACCACAAATAAATAGTCATGTATCTTCCACGTGGTTGGTAAACCTCCCACAAAATCCATGGAAATTATTTCTCAAGGTCGAGTGGGTACAGGTAAGGGATGGTATAAACCTTGATTCTTGTTATTATGCGTGTTGGTACAACAAAGTATACATACTCTAATATATTGTGATACATATTCTTGCATTCTGGACCAGTACGCATACATGTGTAAGTTGGAAAATATCTTCCCAATGCCAAAATGTCCAGCAACCTTGGAGTTGTGAGCCTCTCTAATAAGTTGTAGTCGCTCATATTTAGGGACACAAAACCTGTCAATCTTGTAGAGTAAACCATTCTAGAAATGATAGCCAACCTTTCTTTCACCTTCTTTTATATGAGTTTGTCTTTGTAGCTGTTGAAACACCTCCTTGAATTCCTCATCTTTTGTGAATGCCTCTTTGTGTGTGTCATGGGTAAAAGGCTCCATGTGCATTGTAGTTCCCAAATTTGTAATATTGGATGTGGGTGGTCGTGAAAGCATGTTTACAAACTTGTTTTTGTTTCCCTTATTATGACTAGATGAAATTCCTTTAAAAACACCATCTACTTGTAATGTTTGGTTTGTTGTAGCTTACTTTGGGCCTATAAATAATACAATGGTTGGTGATCTGTTTGTATGATGGTCTCCTTTCCCATCAAATAGTGCTTCCACTTTTTGACAGCTTTTACCAAGGCTTAAAGCTCCTTATTGTAGGTAGGATAGTTGAGGACTACCCCATGAAATACGTCAGAATGATAGTAGATAGGCCTTCCTCCCTACATCAGTACTTCTCCCATGGCATACCCACTTGCATATATCTCCACTTAGAAGGGCTTCTGCAATTTGGGTAGCGAAAGCATTGGTTCTTCACTGATGTTTATTTTCATCTCATCAAAGGCCTTATGTTTATTCTCCCCCTACTGGAAACTCTTACCATTGGTTGTTATAACATGGAGTGGTTCAACTACCGCTAAAAATGAAGCTATGAACCTCCGCAGGTATTGTGCTTCACCAAAAAAACTCCTAACTTCAATGAAATTTGTAGGAAATATCCATTTCATGATGGCCTCCATATTTGTGGGATCTATATTGAGATCCCCTCTACCGATCGCATACCACAAATACACCAAATACTGTTGAGAAAACTCGCATTTCTTGATATTGGTAAACAACTGGTGCTTTTTCGAAGTCTCTAACACCTGCATAAGATGTGAGATGTTCTCCTCATATGTAGCAATATAAACCAATATATCATTCAAATAAACAATAACAAATGAATCTAGATAATGGCGTAAAACATCATTCATTAGTCTCATAAAGGTAGTTGGTGTGTTGCATAAACTGAATGGAATAACCAACCACCACAAACCTTACCTTGTCTTGAATGCATTATTCTAGGTATATTCTTCTTTGACTCATACCTGGTGATATACTGATTTGAAATCTAACTTAGTGAAGTACTTGGCATGTTGCAGTTGGTCCAATAATTCATCAATCCTTGCTAGAGGGTATCGATTCTTCAGTGTCTTCTTGTTCAGTGGCTTTTAATCGATACACATTCTCCAATTTTCATCCTTCTTGGGTACAATTATGATGGGTTAAACACAAGGTGAGGTACTCGGTTGAATCACACCCTACTCCAACAAATCTTGCACCTTCTTTTTCACTTCATTCTCTTCTAGAAAAGACTATCTATACAACCCAATATTATACAATGGGGAGTCTGGAAATAATTGTATTTTGTGCTCCACATACCTCTTGGATGGTATCCCTTTAATATACTTGAACACTCCTCTATATTCCTATAGAAACTCCTCCAACTAATGTTTCTATTATTTAGTACACCCCTCTGGTGATGGCTTCACTCTCATTGACTCATCATCATATTGATTTTATCTTAAGAAAAGAAAAATATATTTCTTACTATAAATAATCAACTTCTTGGATTGGTTGGCACTTACCAGTGATATATTTGACTTTCCTTTATGTGCATTAATGATGTAGGACTTTACATCCTTGATCCATTATTACTATTTGTCTATCTGCATGAAGATTTCATCCCTCGTATACATGTAGGAGATTCCAAACACTACTCCATATACATCAAAGGGTACTACATCCAATTCCATTTAATGAATAAAATCAACACTTATAGCAAATTTAATCTTACATTATTTCGTTACCTTTAACTATGCATCCTTGTTTTCACCCAACCCAATGGATAAGAACTAGGATGATCATGAACCTCCAATATAAGATTGTTGACCAAATCTGTCGCTATGAGATTATCATGTGAACCAGAGTCGAACATAGCATCTATATTGGTATTCTTGACCTGGATCTTGATGTGGAAAAGATTGGTCATCTCCTTCCCTTGTTGGTGATTAAGGCTACTCAGATTCGCCTCCTTCTATACAAATGTGAAGACAATATTTTCATCCACATCCAATCTACTTTCAACCCAATTTCTTGAATTTGTGGATAAAAGGTTATTTTTATTTCTATCCTTCTTATTGTTCTTGAGGTTCAGTTCTAGATGTAATTTCCAACATTTTTCCTCGATGTGGTCATCAATGTTGCGATGATTGCATTAGTTTTTGGGATATTTTCACTGATGTGTAGTGGTTGTTGTCTTCTTATATTTTCCCCATTTTCACTTCTTATTCCACTCCTTGGAATCTTCCTAGTTCTCTTTCTACTTCAAACCACTTGGTTTCCCCTTCTTTTGGCATATGTTTTCCAATTATTGTGCATGTGCACATGCGTCATCCAATGTCCTTGGATTGAAGAGAATCACCTTCTTTCGTAGATAACTATGTAAACCCCCTAGATACTTGAGGAGTACATCTAGGTTCTTTGGAGAGATACCCAGCATGATGACAATCTTTCTTAACTCAATTGTGTACTCCTATACACTCTGCCCCTACCTCTTCCTGAAGTAGTGCCACTAGATCCATTGGTCCTCTACATACCTGATAGGGTAGGACTAGGATTTGATGAGGGTTTTGAAATCCTCCCACCTAGTTATTGGTATATCACCCTCCATCCTAACTATTTCCATATGGTTTCCCACTAGGTTAAATCATGGCCCTTTAACTTCAATATAGCAAGTGGATTTTCTTTCTCTTCATCTATATGGTGAATGCTAAAATAAACTTCTAGTTGTTGCAACCAATGGTTCATTTTTAATGCAATGATATCTCACCTTGGTATGGCTTTATGTGGAATTTTTCTTCCATATTGAATAGGGACTATGAAGGGTTCACGACACTCTAACTCAAATAATCTTTCTCAGATTATTTTTGAGACTCCTTTCCTGAGTCTTCCTGGTCTCCCAACTTCCCCTTAGATCTAATCTTTGATTTAGAGCCTTCATCATCTCCAAATTACCCGAGCTTACTTGCTAGAGCCTCCATGAGGAGGTTCATCTTGAGACTAATGTTGGCTACTTGTGCTTCCAGCATCTCAAATATCTCTTTTGTTGGATCTCGATGGTTATTATGAACAGACTCATTTGTCATGGCTAGGGTTTCTACAACTTCCCTTTAAGACGATTCTTGGATACCGCAACTTCCTGCAAATAAAAAAAATATAAACCTACTCTTATACCAATATGATCTATAAAATATCATGGATATTTCACTAGAATAGTTTGTCAGAATAAATATGACAAATACAACTAAAATATACACTAAGAGGGTTAAATTCCTTTATATTCCATAATATTTCGTTACTAATTTTTTGCTTATGCATGAAATAGATAAAATGTGGAAAATAGAGAAAAATAAAATGCATTCACACACAATCTAAATAATGAGACAAATATTTTATCTAGGAAACCCTTACAAGAGAAAACCCATCTAGAAGGTGAGGCTACTCTGCTCTATTTTCTCTAGTATGAAAATAATGCAAGTACAAAGAAAGAGGCACTCTTTGTGGAGTTTCCTTTGACACTGTAGTATGTACAACTGCAAAAAAATATACCCTCCTCTATTATGCTGACATAATACCACTCTTATATTTTTTTCTCATCTATGGAACAAGATACAATGCAAAAGAATGGGACCCCTTTTCGTCCTCATGGCCCAATATTTAACATAGCTCGAGAGTCATCTAGGGGTATGGTTTTTACTTTCGCGACCCTTAATTATGATAGGGTTTTGGACCTTATATAATCTTCATAAAATTACATACATGGATAGCCCCATATGCATGAGTAACAAGGGATGATGTGGCATCCTCTCACACCATGGTGGTCAACACGGTAGGTCAATTTGTGGGAGGCATAACGTTTTCACACAAGCTATGATTGACAAAATGTTTTCACTGCTAGAAAGGTATTGATGTGTAGAATAGCGTTATGGTTTCGAGCTATGATGAAAAAATTTTAACCCCCAAAAATTTTGTTTCATGCCTCAAAATGGCCCCAAAAGGTTCTGAACCTCAATTTTCCAAACTGGGATCTGTCACTAAAATGGCCCTGTAAGTTGATTCCTCCAATATTTTCCACTCTAAAAGGATTGATATAGATGACAAAAAATATAATAATCCAATCTAGATCAATATTTGTCTTTGAAAATAATGGATTTTGTTTAATGTACTCAACATATTATCTCGATCGCATGAGAACATGTTACCAATAAGTGTAATAATTACATTTCAGTTGTATCTTTATTATTGTGGACCTTTACATTGTCCCATTTTGTATGACCATGGGTCTCTTATTCATATATAATAAAATGGGTCTCTTGTCCCATTCCATTGTTGAATGTTATAAAATGTTGTGTTGTTGATTAGTTAATATATGGATGATTTACAATGTTACAAATATTAATTGAGGTGTGGTATGTTGGATCACGGATCAATGCAATCATTCTATCAAAAGGCAATAACAAAAATATAAAAAACAATATCATTATAAAAAATATTTGATTTTGAGATGATTAATTGAAAATTTGTAAAAAATATAATTAATTAAAATATATACATATCATTGCATTGTATTCTTATGAAATCAATAAATGGTGTGTGTCATAATATAGAAATTGGTGAATATTAAGGGTTTATAAGCATCGGTGCCAAATATTGAGAAAAAATGTTGTTCCTTAAATGATATAACATGTGAATATATTTATCGCTTCAACATTTTATGGTGTGCATGTTTATAATATGCACCAATGCTCTAAATATCATATATGCATAAGTGATTTTAATATAATATATGCACCAGTGTGTTTAATATAATATATGCATCGGTGTTTTAGTAGATCCAACCATCTCATCTCAAATATTCAAAATTTCACTACCCTTCGGTGCGCAGAGTAATACACGCACTTGGATGCATTAATTATACAAGAATCGGGGCATACATAACATGTAAAAGAATGAGTGCATTAATTGGCCTATAAAGAACCAATGTGGCACATGAAAACGAATCGGTGAATAAAAATTCTAAGAGCATCGTTATTGCCTAAAACAAAAAGGTGAAGCTAGTTCGCACTATACACAAAAGCAACAATGCCTTTTCATTTATTTCTACACATCGATGCATTTATTACCAATAAAAACACCACAAAAAAACCTCCACTACAACCTCCACCTGACCAAAATGTTTTAGTTATATTTAACATCCACTAAAGCCTCTACATGGAATAGTGGAGGTTTTTTTAATTTTTTTCCAAATCTTGTAACACTAAAAACCTCCACAAAAACCTTCAATAGAAGGTGTTCTCCATGTATTGGAGGAAGAATTCACAATATATTTATGTTGTAGAGTTTCATAGGAGCTTCAACAAGGCTTCATCCTTCAAATATGGGTGTGACTTGCTTGTGTGAGGACCAAGGAGGAGTTGGAGAAAGGAACTAGGAGAGACCTCAATCAAGACTCGAGGTAAAGCTTGATTGACGTAATGTTCTCCACTTGTCAATATATGTCTACATGGTTTTCCCCTTCCATTGTTGGTTTATTAAATTATAAATGATAGATCTGTTCTTTTCTTGAGTAGATCAAGTTAGATATAAACTAGCCTTGACATTCCTATTGTTTGAAGAGGCTTGAGATTGGTATTTGTTTTCTTAGTGTGTGCAGGAAAAAGGCTACAGGAGTTAGATTTAGATCTTTAGAGCTACATTATCTACGAATACATAAGGAAAATCACCAAGAATCAGGTTTGGGCCATTCCATCACCTTCTTATAGCATAAATTAGGCTCAAATATAGTAGATCTAGTGGAAAATTATGCTATTATCTATCCTACAAGTTGTCTCGGACCACAGGTATATCTGAGGGACTGCTCACATGTCTACAAGGGGGATTTTTCCATAACATAACTAGCGACTTCACTAGAGATGAATCCTTGATTCTTCCTTAGTTTTGGAATTTTCTTTGCTCTTTAGTCTCTGAAATTTCTCTATAGCTATCTATCTTCCTCATTATTCACTGGGTGGTCATGAAATCCCTCATATCTATCAAATTTGAGTCATATCTAGGATTTTTCCCAATTTTCCTACACAGATGCACTTGGTATTTGAAAACTAGAGTGACCAGTTGCATGCTTCTACACTAGTAGGTCACAACCACTTCTGTACTAGTTGCACCTTGCACTATTGGCAAGTTAGGACCACATTTTGTAGGTGATTTTTGTGGGTTTCAAAGTTTTGTTCCTCTCATATTTGTGTCTAGGTTGGGTCTACGAGACTGCCAATAATTGTTTGGCATTGAAGTGACCCTTTGTTAAGCCTCTAATTTTTTGTTTTATTTTTTGAGTGAATTTCGGGTGTTGAGTGCTTTTCTTTCATTTTTTTTCTCTCTCAAGTTTGTTTCCTAGAGAAAAGTGACCTATGCAACACATGCAACAAGTATTTTTAGATATAGTAGTGTGATATAGATCCTTTTACATACATTTTGTGTGTATGATTATAAACTTTTCATTGCTATATTATATCCAAGTTTTGGGTTTTTCTTCACATATAGACATTGGGGTGTTCTTGTTTGCATCACTACCAATATGAGACAACCCTTAACTTTATGTTTTGCTAGTGTGATTTTCATATCATTCTATTTTATATACTAAGAAGATTTTTTCATCACTTAAGCATGATATGGTAGAGCATTTGTGTGTCTTGTTTGAATATTCATGCATTGGCGTGTTTAGATTTTGAGGATTTCATTCAAATTTATTTGGTTTTCTTGAATGGCTAATGAGAGAGTGTGAGGTTGTTGTTTTGGTTATAAAAAGATGAAAGTGGAAAATATCTCTCCTTTCCTTTAGATAGTGTTCATCAAAATACAAGGTGCATTCTTTTGCATACATGCTTTTGTGTTTTTTTGGATTGGAAAGTGTCATCAAACACCACTAAAGTTTTATCCTATTAACCTTGAGTAATCAATAGCTTAAGAAGAAAAGTACTTAATTTAAAACTCATTAGACTCTTTTATTTATAGAAAACCAACATTAGAATAGGATTTAGGGACTTGGTGTATGGTTGGAAGGTAAATTATCCAAGGACATAAAATATAAATTAGAAGTCACTTCTAAGTGTTAAAATCCATTAGTAGAAAAGAACATTTTCCAGGAAAGATCCTCTAACAAAAAAGTCAAGCATGAGGTCACACTAGAGTGAGTGGAGTGATATCCCCTCTCTACTTGTTTTGGTGTTCATTGGGCTACTATGTGTACATGGGTTTCAGAAGTGTCAATCCTGTCTAGGGGGGAACACTTCTTGAAGCTATGGGATTAGTTTCTTTTCCCATACATGTGGTCCCAAACCAAAACTATTCCACTTGGTCATTGATTTTGAAGTGGTAGCCACAATGTCATTTCCTAGGACATATATATATGTGACTATGGGTAGGAAGTACCTAATGTAGATGCATAATAACCATTTAAACTCTTATGAAGGGTCCCCATCTTCATGAGGGTACCTGCACCTTAGGTGAATGTTGTGTTGGTTGTGGAGCCTAATTATCTTACTATTTAATAGGTATTTGTTTTCAGCCATGTTTATACCCCATGAAGACTATACACCCCGTAATATTGTACACCCCTCCATGTGTGGGGATCATCCTCCTAGCTGAGGGGTCTAGGGGAAAGCGAACCCCCGATGAGGGTTTGGAGGACAACGTTCCCCAATAGGGGTTCAGGGGTGAAGCCCCCGAAGGAAAAAATTCCTTGTAAATATATATTGTAATTTCATAGTAAATCAAGGGCATACATTATAAGGTCACATATATGATGGTTATGTTAGGGCTTTTTTCCCTAGAAGGAAACCCTCTTTTTTGATAGAAATCTATTGTGTCGATGCATCATTGCAAATATTGTATTCTGAGAGAGGAGACTGTGAGACAAAGACGAGGAATTTACAATGAGTGTCTTGTAGGTTGTATCCCTTCATTTCTTGGATAATTAAAGGAAAGGACCTGGAAATTTCTCTGGCAGACGAAGACCTCACTGGATGAACCAACTATATATGTGTCTCTATTGTATTATGTATCTTCTGTGTTTTATTTCGGCAATTTTTTTTATTTTATTGCTCCGTGATCCTGTTTTTCTAACAATTGGTATTAGAGCGAAAGGTAACTCATAAGAAAAGAACATTCCTGGTTCGAGTGGGAGAAATGGTGGAAGATGAAAAGTTTAGGGTCGAGAAATTTAACAGACAAAGATACTAGTCATGGAAGATGAAGATGGAAGATTATTTATATTAGAGGGATATATTCCTACCATTGGGTGGAATAGCAAAGAATCTGAAAGCCATGAAGGACAAAGAATGGGGGGTTCTTGACAAAAAGGCACTAGGAACTATAGAATGAGCCTAAAAATGTCAGTGGCTTTCAATAATTCAAAAGAGAAGACAACAAAAGAGTTTATGGAAACATTGGCTAAACTGTATGAAAAAACCTAATGTCCAATAAGGTATTTATAATTAAGAGATTATTTAATATGAATATGTTAGAAGGTGGGTCTATTGTAGATCATTTAAATGAATTTAATATGGTTACTAATCAGCTAAGTTCTGTAAAAGTGAATTTTAATGATGTGGTCAGGGATCTTCTAATATTGTGCTCATTGCAAGAAAGTTGGAATGGCTTGGTCATGGTTGCAAGTAACTATGTCTTTGGTTCAAACACTTTAAAATTTGATGATGTTGGTGGTTTTATCCTTAGCGAGGAAATGCGATGGAAAAGAATAGGTGAGACATCAGGTAATGCATTAAACATGGAGAACAGGGAAAGAAAAAAGGATAAAGGAGAGGGCTCAGGAAACCGTAGGAATCATAGGAAGGGAAGATCCAAATGCAGACTGGGAAAGATAGTGTGTCAGAATTGTGGGAAGAAAGTACATCTGAATAAAGACTCTAGAGCTCCAAAGAAACAAAGAGATGGACAGCGGGATAAAAATCAAGAAGCAAATGTAATAGGTGATGTGTTACAAGATGATTTCCTTATTTTTGTAGATAATATTTATGAGTCTTGGGTAGTATAGTCAGGGGCTTCATTTCATGCCACACCCCATAGGAAACATTTTATAGATTATGTTCAAGGTTATTTTGAATTGATTCATTTGGGTGATGATGCACCATGCAAAATTGTTGGAACAAGAAAGGTACAAATAAAAAATAATAATGGAAACAAATGGTTTTTGAAAGAGGTAAGACATGTACCATGTCTAAGAAAAAGTATAATTTCAACAGGGAAGTTGGAAAGTGAAGGTTGTATATCCATATTTACAAAGAAGGTGTGGAAGATCGCCAAAGGATCATTGGTGATAACAAAATGAGAGAAGGTAGGTACATTGTATTTATGTATTGGTAATACCAAATATTCTATCTCTTTAGCTTCTACAGGAGTGGATACAACACTGTGGAATCATAGGCTTGGACACATGAGTGATAAGGGGATGCAGATACTTCAAAAAATAAATTTGTCGCCAAGTCTTAAACAAATTCATTTGGATTTCTGTGAGCATTGCATTTATGGAAAACATAAGAGAGTCAGATTTATCAGAGTCGGAAAAGAAAAGAAGAGTGAAAGGTTAGATCTTGTGCATACAAATGTATGGGGAATATCTCAAGTATCATATCTTGGTGGCTCTTGTTATTATGTTACTTTTATTAATGATGAAACTAGTAAAACCTGGGTGTATTGCATTTGACAAAAATATGATGTTTTTGATACTTTTAAGAAATGGAAAGCTTTGGTTGAGAATGAGATAGGAAAAAGGTTGAAGTATCTCAGACCAGATAATGGAGGTGAATATTGAAACAAGGAATTCGATGATTACTTTCTATACCATGGGATTCGTATAGAGAATACAGTTCCAGGAACACCACAAGAAAATGGTGTGTTAGAAAGGATGAACAAGACAATCATGGAGCGTGAAAGGAGTATGATATTGCATGCTGGTGTTCCCTTACACTTCCAAGAAGATGTTGTAGATATTGTTGTTTACTTAATAAAGATAGGACCTTCAAGATCTTTGGATTGTGGAGTTCTATAGGAGGCATGGACATCTAAAAAGGTAAACTATTCTCTTTTTAATACTTTCGGTTGTGATAATTTGTCCATATTGATAAAGAAAATAGAACAAAGCTTGAGGAAAAATCCAAGAACTGTACCTTTATTGGATATGGTGTTAATTATTTTGGTTATATATTATGGAACTATTAAAATCACAAAATCATTAGGAGTAGATATTTCATATTAAATGAGAAGGTCATGTACAAATATTAGTTGGAGGTAAAGAAAGAGGAAAAAGAAAAACCAGAATACACAGTGCTTGATGAGATCACTGAAAAAGAAATTCCAAAGGTACCAGAAAATCAAAATGTATTACACAGTTTTATGATTTCATCCAGCCCTAATACGTCTACTTTTTCCTTCAGGACCCACTGTCATGTGGCACACCCCCCTGTGTCCTCGTCAATCCTAGTGACGTTAGCCCGACCCAATACTATGGTGCATCAGGATTTAACGATTTCGGGCTTCGGGAGTTTGTGCATCAGCACATCCCACTTCTCTCGACAGCTGAAATCCCAAAATTTATCTCTTCTCTTCTTCTCGATCCAACGGATGAGATATTTTTCCCAGATCCACGAGTGTACATCTTCTCAGGACTTCGGAGTTTCAGGTTTCGAGGGTTTGTGTCTCAGCACACCCTGCTTTTCTCAACAACCGAACTCCCAAAAGGCTTCTCGGATATCCTCCCGACACCTTCTCTGGATATAACGGTCATAAAGGTTTTTCCTTTCTTTCCAAACAGATCCTATGGCTCCAACATCCAAAGTGTTGAGTGCCCTCTCTCTCTATGGTCAAATACCACACCGACTACAGTTTTATTCTACCGCTACTTCTCCTGAGCTTTATAAACTATCAAGTACCCTGTTGGCACTCAAAAACATTCTAAGGTTCAAAACTAGTCCTCTAGACACAATTTCCTCTCAAAACCTTGGGTCCAAAGACCACTTATCTGACCCATCCAAGCTCATCGTTGAAACCTTGGGCTCTGAACTCGAATTTTTTCTACTTCGACAACAATTCTTTCCAAAAAAATTTCTTCAAATTCCACTAACATGGCCCATCCAGGCTCAGTGTTGTAACCATGCTATGATACCATATTGTAGCATCCCTAACAATCAACCCACTTGTTGGGCAACACTACTATGTGAAACATTCTCATACTTAAAAAAAATATAACATGCATATTAAATCTAATTAACAAATTTAATCAAACAACATGGAGTAAGCACATGCTTACTACTAATATACATCATCAAATACATTAACAATAATCCATATGTGCAACAGAATACATGATAACATATAAGAATCACCAGCATGAAAAAATCATAATATTAAGCACTAACGGATACTTATATTTGAAACTATAGTAATTCCACCAACTGCGTGCAGGCCTTCAACGAACCTCCCAACCTTAGACCGTGTTTCTCATCACTCTCAGCATTAGGTCAGCCCCGAGATGGGACTAAGCTCCACCAGGAAGGGAATCCTAGGCTAGGCAAGGTCAACAGAAGACACACAATTACAGAGGAAGGATTCTCTCCCAGGATTCAATTACGCCCACTGCTCACACACCCTCATTCCCCACATGTCTGTCCCAACCTAGGAGTATACACCTTCACTGTCACTCGGACATTCCTTTGGCTTCTAAACCTCCCTTTCCTTGGGCTTCAGCAACAAACCGGACCAGAAGTCTTCGAGCTGTATGGCAGCTACAGGATCTCTTCCAGGATTTCTCACTTCCTCCTTGCACTCTCTCACCTGGAGAGAGTATCTCACAGGCTTGGAAATCTATTATTTTGACCAATTCCAGCATAGTGAGGACACACAAATAAGTCTCACAAATTCATATTCAATGGAAACAACCTCACATGGTTAGGAAATGCACGGCCACAACAGCCCACGGGGATAACACAACATGACTCAGGCAATTTCGGGTTTCTCCACCATGCAACATAGGATGGGTTCATGGTTCTAGTTTCAGAGATGCGTGAGGGTGTACAAAGATCCCATGCAAAGACTTAACAGTCCAGGTAAGAATTCCCCAGAACAAACACCGAAACAGAGGTCGCTCATGGACACCCGTGAGTTCAGACGGAGGATGGAAAATGGGAGGTCAAACCCCCCAACACGGCTCCCTTCTCTGGATTTAAATGCATGCACCCAGGTTGACACCTGTCTCCTTAGGGATGCATGCTCCCCATTTTTCACACGTTCCCCTTTCCAGGAGCTTAGGATAAAACATAAACATTTACACAACTTTGGAATAATATTTAATTATTATCTCCAAGGTCTTAAGCTCTTAAGCTTAGCCCTTCTCCCAACCTTTCAACCCCCTCTCCCTTACCCAGACTTTGTGGAATCTTAGTCCCCCATCACTCATTCATCGTGGTCGTTCCACATGGAGAGATGTTTTTATATGAATAATGTGTATCATTACATGTACAAAAAAACTAGGCTCTTGGCCTTCAACACTTAGGCTCTCTGGCCTAATAAACACATAAGCCCACCATCTTATATAAACTTGGCTTACCAGCCTATAAAACATAATTACAATTCATAATTCAATTGGGGCATGTCCTTGGGGTATTACAATCCCCTCCCCTTATTTTTTCACTGTCCTCAGTGCAACTTTCACACAACATCAACAAGATTTCGAAAATCTTCAAAAAGATACGGGTATTCTACCCGCATAGCATATTCATTCTCCCATGTTGTGTCCTCAAGACCGTACCAATTCCACTAGACCTTTACAAGTCCTATGGCTCGATTCTGGAGTTGTTTTCTTTTTTGGTCCAATGTGCGCATAGGATTCACTTGCAGGGCACCTTCTTGTTCCCTCTGGATCACATTACAGTCAATCACATGATTAGGATCAGATATATATTTCTTAAGTAACAAAACATGAAACACATGATGTACAGTCATGGATGCAGGTAATGCAATCATATATGCTACTGGCCCAATCCTTTATAGGATTTCAAATGGCCCACAAAATCTAGCTGCCAACTTGGAATAGTTTCCCAACCTCAGGGAACTTCTATTGGCTTTTACTTTCAGAAAAACATGATCTCCCACTTTAAACTCTCTGTGGGTTCTGTTTTTATCAACATAAATTTTCTGCCTGTCTTGGGCAGCTTTCAAATTCTGCTTAATTTTTAGCATCTATTCTTCCATTTCCTTGAGCAACTCTAGCCCAACTACTACCCTATCAACTGGATTATCCCAGCTTATTGGAGTATTTCACTTTCTGCCATAAACTTATTCAAATGGGCACATCTTCAATGATGATTGATACCCATTGTTGTAGGTGAATTCTACCTAGTGTAGATAGTCTTCCGATTTCAATGGTTTGTCCATCACATACATCCTTAGCATGTCTTCTATTACTCTATTCACCCTATCTATCTGTCAATCAGAATCAGGATGATAAGCTATGCTAAAATTCAGATTCATTATGAATCCTTTGAACAACCCCTTCCAGAAACTTGAAGTAAATTTTGTCTCTTTGTCAGACACAATTGTCTTGGGAATTCCGTGCAATCGTGCCACTTCCTTCATAAAAATATCAACAACCTCTGTTGCCTTGTGAGTATTCTTTAACATAATGAAATGGGAAGCTTTCATAAGCTTGTCCACCACCACCATGATTGAAACATGTTGCTTTCCTGTTCTAGGCAAACCTGTGATGAAGTCCATTGTCACTACCTCCCACTTCCACTCAGGAATGGATAAGGGTTGCAACAACCCTGCTGGGTGTCTATGCTTAGCTTTAACCTTTTGTCATTTCATAAATCTGGTGATATATTCAGCGATCTCTTTCTTCATACCTAGCCAAAAGTAATGGTTGTTGATTGCTGCCACAGTCTTTTGATATCCAGGGTTCCCAGCATAAGGCACATTATGCATTTCTTTCAGAATCGCAAGTTTTAAACCCTGAACATTAGGTACATAAACGTTTTTCTTGTACAAAAGTATTCCATCAGTCTCTAACTTATAATTTTCCACTTTCTGTGGCATTTCACCTTGTTGTAGCATTTCTACCAACTCCATGTACTGCAAGTTGGTGCTTGCAGCTTCCAAAAATTTTCTCTTCATATCAATATGATACATGCTAATGGTTGTAGCATGTAATTCATGTACTCTCCTGCTGAGTGCATCATCCACTTTATTCTCCTTCCCTTTGATATGCTTGATATCAAAATCGTATTCACAGAGAAATTCCAACCACCTACTCTACCTAGCGTTCAAGGTTGGTTGATCAAACAAATACTTCAGACCGTTATGGTCTGTTCTCAATTCAAACCTCCTTCCCATTAGGTAATGTCTCCATTTCCTTAGAGCATGAACGGTGGCTTCCAACTTCAAATCATGAGTCGCGTAGTTCCTTTCATGCTCTTTCAACTTCCTGGATTCATAACAAATTATGAATCCATTCTGACTAAGGACTCCTCCCATTCCTTCTTTGCATGCATCAATGCACACCATGAAATCTTCATTTGGATCTGCGATCCTTAGGATTGGAGCACTGGTTAACAGTTGCTTCAATTGATGAAATATTTTCTCACATTCCTCTGTCCACTAAAACTTCTTCTCCTTCCTTTGCAAGGAAGTGATAGAGTGAGCTATCCTCGAGAACCTTGCGATAAACCTTCTATAATAACTAGCTAGACCCATAAAGGATATAACTTTTGTCATGTTCTTTGGTGTTAACCATTCTCTAATGGCCTCAATATTCTTAGGATCTACAACTATCCCTTCCTCCGTAATAATATGCCCTAGGTTATGGATCTGCTCCTGATAAAACAAGCACTTTCTCAACTTGGCATATAGTTGGTGCTCTATTAGAACCTACAACACCATCCTCAGATGGTGTTCATTCTCTTCCTCCGACTTGGAATACACCAAAATGTCATCCAAAAAGACTATGACAAACTTTTCCAAATAGTCCCTGAATACACCTTTCATCAAGCACATAAAACCAACAGGTGTGTTTGACAGCCCAAATGACACCACTGTGAACTCGTAATGACCATACCTTGTTCTAAAGGTGGTCTTGCTGATGTATTAGTCTTTTTTACTTACCTGGTGATATCCCGACCTGATATATATCTTCGAAAATATCTTCGCATCCTTCAACTGATCGAAGAGGTCATCAATCCTCGGTAGAGGATACTTGTTCTTTACAGTCACTTTGTTCAATTGTCTAAAATTGATACACAATCTCATCATTATCTCCTTCTTCTTAACAAAAAGAAATGGGGCACTCCAAGGTGACACACTTGGGAATATGTACCCCTTCTTCAGAAGCTCTTCAAGCTGCAATTGCAGTTCTTCCAGCTCTAGCGTACTGATTCTGTAAGCATCTTTTGACACTAGAGCTTCTCCAGGCATCAAGTTTACAGAGAAGTCAATATCTGTTTTCGGAGGTAATTCTGGTACCTCCTGGAATACATACTCAAACTCCTTTAGTACCGCATGATCTCCGATACATGACACCTTATCCTTGGGCGTTTACTCCACATGGGCTGCAAATAATTGACAACCTTTTATGTAGCACTTCCTCACCTGCATTGCTGAAATTTTTCTGATAGCAACAACTCTAGGAATTCCTTGGATTGTTTCTCGGTTCCCTTCCTCATCCAGGCAAGTGAATGCCTTATTATGACAATCCAAGATGGCATGTTGTTGGTCCAACCAGTCCATCCCAATTAAACAGTCAT
The DNA here is from genome assembly GCA_010110895.2 of Picea sitchensis. Taxonomy (NCBI): domain Eukaryota; kingdom Viridiplantae; phylum Streptophyta; class Pinopsida; order Pinales; family Pinaceae; genus Picea; species Picea sitchensis. Next base: position 215,024 of record SNQJ01S0022362.1, on the reverse strand, counting down.
AAGATCCTAAAGGCATAATGTTCAATTCAACCTTCGTTCTCATTCCATTCATGCCCACAAGGCAGGACTTAACCAATTCAGTGACTTTCCTCTTGGTTCTTGTAGCCAGCTACACTAACCAAAACTTTTCATGTTTTCTTTTCGTTAAATGAAAACTTTCCACCACTCTAGGATCTATATAACTATGGCTAGCCACTGAATCAATTAAAATAGTAAATGGTCGGTTGTTAATCATACCTTCCACTTCAATCATGTGAGATTGAAATTCATCTTGCTTGTTGTCTAGGGCTGCGTAGATCCTTGGAATTCTACTTCCCATGTTTGTCATTGTTTCAGACTGTTGAACATTGTGAAAGACTCTCGCTTTATCATTTCGGTGGGGGCAATATATATCCCTATGTTTTCCTTTACAACCCCAACACTTCATAGTTGTCTGTCTTGGCATTTGTCAACCCATTTCAGTCTTTCTAGGTTCTCTAAAAGATGTTTGTCCCTGAGGAATGTTTCTGAAAAAGGGAGGTTTGTTTCCCTTCTACCTCTACTCTTTCTTAAACTTCTTCTAGTCATCCCAAGCCTTTCGAAAGGTAGGATTTTCTCTTTGCTATTCGTATAAGCATTTCTCTCTTCGTATCGTTTCTTCCATGGTCTTGGGGTCATCATAATGGATCTTTTCCCCAATGGAAGATGGCAGTCCACTCAAATACCTTTGAATCTTGATAGTATTCTCTTTAATGAATGTAACATACTTCAGCAATTCCAGGAACCTACGTTCATACTCATAAATGGTCATGCTGCCTAGCTTGAGTTCAAAGAACTCTTTCATATTCATGTCATAATATCTCTTAGTGAAATACTTCTTCTCGAAATACCTCTTGAATTCTCTCCAAGTGATATATTTCTCTCTAATGTGTTGTACCTGCACAAGCTGATCCCACCACATAGATGCTTTTCCTTTCAATTGATACATCACAATTCTTCCTCCTGCATGAGAGGGATAATTCTGTAGTTGGAAATATTTCCTCATTCCAAGAAGCCATGTTTCTGCATCTTATTCCTTCTTATGTTCTCCATCAAATGTAGGAGGCTTAATATTGTTCATCTCTCCCTTCAATTTATCCACCCCAGATCTCCTGTGCTTTCTGGTAGGAGAAGGGATTGAACTACCGTGGGCCCTTCTCTTGGAGCGACTTTGGGAGTGATGATGGTGTCTACCAGTACTTCTTGATCTTCTCCCCTCAGAAGTTCAAGGACTCCCTATTCTGCTCGAGTCACTCTCCTTATCCAACTTCTTTTATATTCTCTCCAAACTCTTTAAAAACTTTACGTTGAATTCTCCTTGTTTTTCCTGAGTTTTCCTGATCTTTATTCTATCTGCTCGGCGAGTTTGGGCATCTTTCTGCAATTTTTCAATGATCTTCCTCAGATTTCCTTCCTTATCTATCTCTTTGTTGTGCCCATTGGAGTTCGATCCTTCAACTCCCAAGTGGACATCCATTCCTTCTCTTTCATTTTCTGAATGGGAAGCATTATGTGTCTCTTCAATTTCTTTGTCCCCAGTTGCAACTCTAAATGGTTTTGGCACTCGCTAACCTTTTGCAAACACAACGTGCAGACAACTGGAATTTGTTAGGTCATTAATCCTTAACAAATTCCACATCATTCAAAAACAACTTGATTCAAGAAAACATTCGGTTTCCATGAATTTTCCAAGCTCTGCTCGGCTTTGTAGTGCACTCAGTCCTTAGCCCTTTTCTCTAAGTTTCCCAACCCACGTGACTAAGGGCGTGACCAAGCGCTAGGTCTCAAGGTTCTCTAAACAAAACTTCATGGTTTTGGGTTTCAAGGTTTTGATCTTGGAGACTCTCACACTCTCTTCCCTCTCCTACTCCTGACTTTCGAACTTTCGACCTTTATCACCCCTAGGCCCACAGCACCGTTGTCACCAACCAAGGTGGTGACACGTGATGTCCTTAAGAAGGTCCATGTTACCTCGGGTGACATCATCCGACCCTACAGCATCTAATTTTTCCTTCGAGATCCACTGGAATGTCGCACACATCCCTATACATCCCTGTGTCCTCGTCAATCCTAGTGACATCAATCTGACCGAATACTATGGTTCATCGAGATTTCACGATTTCAAGCTTCGGGAGTTTGTGCATCAGCACATCCCACTTCTCCCAATAGTCGAACTCCTACAATTTCTCTCTTCTCTTCTGCTTGATCCAACGAATGAGATATTTTTCCTAGATCTACAATGTAGATCTTCTCGAAACCTCGGAGTTTCAGGATTCAGGCGTTTGTGTCTCAGCGCACCCCACTTTTCCCAATAGCTGAACTCCCGAAAGGCTTCTTGGATATCCTCCCGACACCTTCTCTATATCTAACAGTTGTAAAGGTTTTTCCTTTCTTTCCAAATAGATCCTACGGCTCCAACATCCAAAGTGTTGAGTGCCCTCTCTCTCTGTGGTGAAATACCACACCGACTATGGTTTTATTCTACAACTACTTCTCCTGAGCTTTGTATAGGATCAAGTATCCCGTTGGCAGTCAAAAAAATTCTAAGGTTCGAAATTAGTCCTCTTGACACAATTTCCTCTCGAAACCTTGGGTCCAAAGACCACTTATCCGGCCCATCGAGGCTCAATGTTGAAACCTTGGGCTCTAAACTCTCATTTTGTCTACTTCGACAACAATTCTTTCCGAAACGTTTTCTTCAACTTCCACTAACATGGCCCATCCAGGCTCAGTGTTGTAACCATGCTTTGATACCATATTGTAGAATCCCCGGCCATCAACCCACTTGTTGGGCAACGCTACTACGCGGAACATTCCCATACTTAAAAAAAATATAACATGCATATTAAATCTAATTAACAGATTTAATCAAACAACATGGAGTAAGCACATGCTTACTGCTAATATACATCATCAAGAAGATTAACAATAATCCATATGCGCAACAAAATACATGATAACATATAAGAATCACTGGCATGAAAAAATCATAATATTAAGCACCAAATGATACTTATCTTTGAAACTATAGTAATTCAACCATCTTTGTGCAAACCTTCCACGAACCTCCCAGCCTTAGATCGCGTTGCTCATCACTCTCAGTAGTAGGTCACCCTCAAGCTAGGACTAAGCTCCACCGAGCAGGGAATCCTAGGTTAGGCAAGGTCAACGGAAGACACACAATTATAGAGGAAGGATTCTCTCCCAGGAGTCACTTATTCCCACTTCTCACAGATCCTCATTCCCCACATGCTTGTCCAACCCTAGGAGTATACACTTCACTGTCACCTAGATAGCCCTTCGGCTGCTAAACCTCCCTTGCCTTGGGCTTCAACAACAGATCGGACTGGAAGTCTCCGAGATTTGTGGCAGCTACAAGACCCCTTCGTGGAGTTCTCACTTCCTCTGCGTAGTCTATCACCTGGAGAGAGTCACTCACAAGCTTGGAAACCTGTTCTTTTGACCAATTCCAACACAATGAGGACACAACAACAAGGCTCAGGAACACACAGTCAATGGAAACAACATTACATGGTTAGGAACTGCGCAGACACAATAGCCCACTAGGATAGCACAACACGACTTAGGAAATTTTGGGTTTTTCAACCATGCAACACAAGATGGGTTCATGGTTCTGGTTTCAGAGATGCATGAGGGTGTACAAAGATCCCACATAGAGACTTAACGATTCAAGTAAGAATTCCCCAGAACAAACACTGAAACAGAGGTCGATCATGGACACCCGCGAGTTTAGACGAAGGATGGAAAATGGGAGGTCAAACCCCCCAACATGGCTTACTTCTCTGGATTTAACTGCATGCACCTAGGTCGATACCTGTCTCCCTGGGGCTGCATGCTCCACATTTTTCACACATTCCGCCTTCCAGGAACTTAGGATAAAACATAAAAATTTACACAACTTTGGAATAATATTTAATTATTATCCCCAAGGTCTTAAGCTCTTAAGCTTGGCCCTTCTCCCAACCTTTCACCCCCCTCTCCCTTACCCAGACTTTGTGGAAGCTTAGTCCCCCATCACTCATTCATCATGGTTGGTCCACACGCAAGGATGTTTTATATTAATAATGTGCATCATTACATGTACAAAAAAATTAGGCTCTTGGCCTTCAACACTTAGGCTTTCTGGCCTAATAAACACATAATCCCACCATCTTATATAAACTTGGCTCACGAGCCTATAAAACATAATTACAATTCATAATGTAATTGGGGCATGTCCTTGTGGTATTACACTTAGGGTAAGTACATAGAGAAGGTGTTGGAGAGGTTTAGAATGAAGAATGAAAAACTAGTTAGTACACCTTTGGCCAACCATTTCAAATTAACCAAAGAAATGTGTCCCAAGACACAGGATGATCAAAATCTAGACCATGGGTCAAATTTTAGCCCAAAAATAAAAGTGTTCAAAATCACCTCAAAACAAATGGGTGCATATACCTCGTCGTCACGAACCCAACGCACTTCGAATGGGGTCAAACGGACATCAGATGAATGAGATATCGCGATCTGTTCGATTTTCCAAACACACAAAAAATGTTGGTTGTATAGTTCGTATAGTCCATACAGGTGATGACGTGGCATGATCATACGCTGACATGGAAGTGTTAATGTGTCTGATGATGACATGGCAAGCCGTTAAATGGCATGCATGTGGACGAATGATGTTAGGGCACGTGGAATTTTATAGGCCAATCGAGTGGTGCCACGTGGCCCAGACATGGGTTGCCACGTGGCACCATGTTTTGGGTGTTTAAAATTTTTATGGAGTCTGTGGGATTCAAACCCTGGACCTCCACACATATTCAAATCCTTGACAAAGTTTGCCCAACCAACGCGCCCACAACATGTTTCTTACTATATTATGTATTGCATATTATTTAAGTTGTAATGTTTTCTATTTGGGCGTGGGGTCCGGGTTGGGGCTTAGCCCCAGCCCCCAATCGTATGCATTTACCATACAACCATGCCACCCAAGGAATGTGTGTGGGTTTTTAAACCACAATGGATCTCTCTCCATCGCCCGCCACTTAGAAAACTCTTGACCATTGCAACAGAGCCCTTAATTCGCACTGGGACGTGGCCACATGCCCCCCCCATGCACCCAACACCTCCATGATTCGGTGGCTAAGTTCGCTAATGGTGCAACATTTTTGTGCATTTTGTGGGAATGCACGTGTGTGTTGGGTTTAAGCACAGGAAATGCCCAGAAGCCAGGTTACTCACACAGGAGGTGCGAATTGGCGAACCAAAGACAACAAGCTTGAAGGAGGAAAATGGCAGGAGACCTATCTTCTTCATCTTTTGGCCAAGTGAGGTGCTGAAAAAGCCCAGCTAAGGGTTTTTGGATGTTCTGAATCCATTGGCATAGTTTTAAAAGGAATTTGGAGACTTCTTTTGCAGGTTTTACACCATTGAAGTTTCAGGGAGCTCTAGGGAGCTTAGGGCCACAATTGAAGGAGGCCATGCTCAGATGAGCCACTTGATCTTAAAATAGGGGGCCGACTTGTTTTTCTATGCAAGAACCCTCTACTCCATTAAAATAAACTTCAGGACCTTGCTCAATGTCTTAGTTGTGCAAGAAAAATTATGTGTCAAGTTTATGCCTCTTTTATGTGTTTATGTGTGAGGTTTTTAAAGGTTAAATATGTTGTTTAGATAAATACAACAGAAAATATAAGTTGCAACAAGTAATAACCAGAAAATACTCACAACAAGAACAACATGATAAAGGAGTTCACCCCCAACTGGTATACATCTCCTTGAGCCTCCATCAATGGACTAGGCTCTCCGGGATTAGTTTGTCAAATATTCTTTTACAAGTTGTTGCTCAACTCCAATGGATTTATTGACTATACCATTGGGTTCATAATACATTAAAACCTAAAAAATGACTATTAGAACTCTGAAAAAAGACCATGGCTCATCCGGGAATGACCTCTTCTACATGTGGCCTTGAGCTTCCCTAAGCTTACTTGTGGAAAAAACACCTATAAAAGTCCTCAAATTCCTATGAAACCTATCACAATGTATTCAGAGAATAACAAATAGTCAAAAATGATTATTCAGTCACAGAAAATAGACTTGGGCTCATCTGAGCATGGCCTTCTTCAATGGTGGCCCTAAGCTCCCTAGAGCTCCCTAAAAATTCAATGGTATAAAACCTACAAAAGAAGTCTCCAAATGCCTTTGAAAACTATGCCAATGGATTAAAAACATTCAAAAACCCCTAGCTAGGCTTTTTCAGCACCTCATTTGGCCAAAAGATGAAGAAGATAGGCCTCCTGCCATTTTCCTCCTTCAAGCTTGCTACTCCTTTATCATGTTGTTCTTGTTGTGAGTGTTTGCTGGTTATTACTTGCTGCAACTTATATTTGTTGTTGTACTTATTTAAACAACATATTTAACCTTTTAAAAACCTCACACATAAACACATAAAAGAGGCATAAACTTGACACATAATTTCTCTTGCACAACTAAGACATTGAGCAAGGTCCTGAAGTTTATTTTAATGGAGTAGAGGGTGCTTGCATAGCAAAACAAGTTAGCCCCCTATTTTCAGATCAGGTGGTATCAGAGCATAGTTTTTCTCGTGTGATTTCCATTGATAGCTAGAGTTTTAGTTGTTGGTATTATTGTGCAAGTTTTGTGTTGAAGTTTGATATCTTGCAAAGATGAAGGAAGCTTCAAACAATAAGAGTTATCCTACATCTTCATTAGCCAAGTTGTTTGACAAAGAGATGTTGGAGGAGTTTCTAACCATGAGAGGTGTGGTGCAAGAGATGTGGGAATATATAAAGGAGAGCATTGTCCTTCAAGAGAAATTCATGGCCATGAAGGAGGAGAAGCACCAGCTTCTTGAAAAGTTGCATGAGATGGAGACTCAAATCCACGAGGCAAAGGAAACCCTTACCAAGTACATGCATGAACATGAGGTATGTAATGTTGGTTTTTCTTCAAATTCCTCTCAAGATGAATGCTTTGTTGTTTTTGAAAATCACACTAGAGGAATAGGGTCCAAGTTATTGTTAAAAATGGGCTATGAAGGGAGAGGGTTAGGCAAGCATGCACAAGGCATTGTTGAGCCTATTATTGTTGAGGAGAGGCCCAAGGATAGGGGTCTTGGATATGAACAAAAAAATGGAGCATATTCCAAAG
>SNQJ01S0022362.1:148794-182851 GCA_010110895.2 Picea sitchensis | reverse complement strand
TAACCTTGTAGCATATTTAACCATTTGTCCAGAGTATCTGCATCTATCTAAACTTCAAATACAAGAATATCAAAATTAACTTGTTCCTTGAAAGGAATGGTGCCTCCAAAGTGGATTCTTGATGAAGACACATCTACTTTTATCGACATGCATCGAAGGATTTGGGAACAATTATCCATCATTTCATCCCTCCATCGTGTGAGAGCTTTCTCTAGGAACATATTAATAGAATCTTCTACTCCGTTGTTTCTCTTTTCTTCCACCATGCAGGGTTTCTTGGGCATGCGAGATAAATCATCCTCAAGAGAGACAATCCCAAGACCTAACTTTCTATAATTGGACCTTGTCGGGGACATGCACTGAAAAATCACCAGAGCATCCTTCTCTGATACCAATGATCCAGATTATTTTGAGTACGAAATGAGAGCAGGGATATAAAAAAAAAAAATATTGAGATATTCCAAGAGATCCAATAATGTAACAGAGATATATCATATATATATAATAAGAGGCATATATATATAGTAATACACAATTTCCATTAATGAGTGAAATGTAAAGAACTGTAAAATTACAAAGTGAAAGACTCACTAGAATGGTGGAAGCTTATTTTTTAGAAGAGATGTGATGGCTACACTCATTCGCCAGAAGATGAGTACAATGAGGCTCAAAAGGCCTTTTAAACATAAATGTTAAAACCCTAAACATCCAAAAACCTAGCCCCCAAAAGATGAAAAGCTAAAAGGTTTGCGGCCCCAATGTGGAGATGAAGTGCCAAAATTCATGTGGGCCTTGATGGGGTAAGTTGGTACAACAACTTTCCGGGGTTATAACTTTTGCATACAATCTCCATTTTAGGCACACGATAGCCCGTTGGAAACGTATATCCAAGAAATACACATTATGTCGTCACACTCTAACTTAGTCCAAATTGTGACTGTGGTGAGCTTCAAATATGTTGTTTAGGGCCTCAAAACGGCCCCGAAATTTTAGGACTCGAAAATCTAGGAAATAACTTCCAATGATGAAAACTACATGTGATCTTGTTGGAATAGGTGGGTGGCCACTTAAATCCATATTGATCAAGTACATGATGATACAATGGTATGCAATAGTATCCATCAGCATACAACGATGTATAATGGTGTATGATGGGTTTCTGGGATGTTTTTCCGAGGAGACCTCTAGATCGGGACTTCAGACATATTATTAAGTTTGGTTCACCCAGGATCAATGACTGGATGGACGAGCTTCATGGAGAGGAATATTCCTAGAATATTGATCTTGGATTGGGATATCACTAGAACAAGGACATAGAGAAGGATACCCGCAGGATCGCTCTTAGAGGTTACCTTGAGTGATTGGTCATACCATTTGGGTTTACCAATGTACTTGACACTTTTCAATATTGCAGGAGGTGGTAGTGGAATCTAGTGCTATTTTCTGATGCCAATAGTATATTCAGTAGGAAATGGAGTGTTCATCTTTTTCAAATGAGAGAGGCAGGTAGGATTATAGCCATTTCATAATTATTTCATTTGGGATATGTGGTCAGATCATAGGAGGAGATCCAAATTGTATTGGGTCAATTCACATAGATTTCAGCTGATAGATTGGTGGATGGAATTATCCACTATGAAGGTCATACACATGTAGTCCATGAGTCCACACTTAGGCAAAATATTATGAGGGATATGTGTGATTAACCTTTGAAAGGGAATTTTGGGTACTCATATGAGTATGAGGCACCACAAGTGACAGAGCTACTTTCCAGGGAGGTGTTTATACTCCATGGATCACTTGAGTACATTAACGATGATTGAGATAGTAGATTTTCCGGTGTAGTTTGGCAGGGGACGAAAAAATTAGTAGGCATAGAGTTGATTCCTAGTACTTGGTTTCCACTATATGATGGCATACCGGGGACATGGCTCATTTTGACTCTCATGGTTACCAGTATTGCACAAAAGAAACTAGCAGGTATTGGGAGTAGTGGACTCCCAATTTGGTGGTGGGATCTAGGAATTCATCTGAGTGATATATTGATTCAGATGATGGTGATGATCGACATAGCCATGAAAATAAGTTGTATGCTTTATTTTTGAGATGTCGGTAGAGGGGAGGTCAAGACTTACTCTATCTGGCAGAACAAGCTCGAGACTAGCCGTGGGTTTTCAGACTTAGACGTCACTTAGACACCTTTGCAGGAGAGGATTCAGGATGGTGGTTTGAGTTCCTTCAGGGAGATCTGCTTGGGGTTCTAGGAGAGGAGGATGCACACTAGGAGTGTTGGTCTGATGGTGATGATTATATTGGTGTACTATTGGTGTGGTGGTACCTTTCTAGGATTAGTTTGCGAACCTAGGATTACATTGTTTGACAGTTCAACTATGATTAGAGAGAAGAGAATTGGTTTTGACCTTCCGAAGTTTACTTTTGGGAGGCTTAGGAGTAGTTTCTTGGAGGATTGGTCTTCCGAGGAGTTGACAAAGTTTATGTAGCTTATGATTTCCAGTCTTATTAGGGGTAGTCAGGTGGATTATTGTATTATCACCTTATAGTCCACTACTATGAGTAGAGGATGCTTCACATCATACATGCTAGTTTGGGATCCTGATGACTTTACCATCTACGGGTTTCATGTGTTTGCATAGAGGGAATTTGATGATGACATGTTAGGATATTTTCTGAACAATGCTTGGATGATTGTAGTGGGATGGGGGTGCTAGAGTATTATGGTTTTTCCCTTTGATGTGTGGGGACTAGGTTTTGTGGATTCCATATCAATTTCTGACCACATAGGCTTCTCTATGTTGTCTGATTTTAGAGTTGGTTTAGTTGACTTCACTCAGATACAATTGTTGGGTATTATCCTCGATTGTGGGGATGATTCTTGGATGAATTACAACTTCTAGATGTAGGTGTTGAGGATGAATTTTAGGCAGGAGGATTAGATCAGAGTGGCATGAGGACATCATGATGAGTCCCTTTTTATGATAGGATGGCACCCTGGTATTTTATGGGTTAGCAATTTGGTAGATGGTAAAAATGGGAGTGTGGGTTGTTACTTTCAGGATCCTATTCATATGGTGCAGTCGATCAGTTTCCTAGGTGGGACAATCTATGAAGAGTGTACTGAGCCTTCACAGTATCTAGTTTCTATATTGATAGGTGGCCTTCATGGGGGCATTGGTGTTAACACCTTGAAGGAAAATATTGAGGGTCGTAGGTGCTCTGAATCTTTCAGATTGGTTTGGGACCTGGGGATCATCATTAGTTTTAGTTTGGTTCAATTTTTTGTTCTTATGGGTTTGATGGCATTGCTTGAGGACAAGCAAAATTTTGGAAGGGAGGATTTTTCATGTCCTCAATTTAGGATTCCCTTGTTCTATAGTGGAAATGACTCATGTGGCTCGTCAGTAAAGAAAAATGAAGTGAAAGGGGGTTATTTAATGTCACTTAGTTAGGAGATGTTATATATTTAAAGTGACATTAAGGAAATAAAGTAACTACAAATTTATTAGTTACTTAACCATTATTAAAGTGACTTTTTATCTTAATGTAAAAGTAAAAGGGGGATAAGGGTGACATTTGATTCGTTCAAAAAAGGAAAGTTTTAGAATGCATGGAAAAAGGATAAAATGATGGGTAGAGCCTAACTTTGGCATTATGATTTGATATCTCATTTTGGAGTGCTCTTGGAGCCATTGTTTCGTCAGGGTTTAGAAAAACCATTCCACCATTGCAATACAGTTTTGGTGGTGAAATATCCACCCTAGAGAGGCAAGAGGGTAATCCATCCAGGATTTCCATTGGAGCTTCAATTTGAGGTTTGTATTTGGTTGGATATTTATTAGCTCACACAAAACATTGTGAAACTTTTCGGAGGAGGATGATCCTAGACTTGCAGGTACCAAGAGGGTTTTGATGAAGCTTGTTAGAGACATCCTCGTTGATTGAACATGAGGGTCTTGCAAGGCCCCGCTAGTTTCCTAGGGTTGTCCAGTGAGGATATTTGCAGACTAGAAATTATTGCAGGAGGGTTTATGAAGGCACCCTTGCTGGTTGAACACAAGTGGTCCCTCGACTCCCCACTTGAAGCCCAACCTCATCCCATGAGGACCTCTATAAGAGGGTTTTGTGTTTGTATCAGGCCATTCGGGTCAGATCCATGAGGGTTACAATGGGTTGGAGATCCATTTCCAGTTTTGTAGAAGATCATGGTAGGGCTAGGAGAGTGTTGGAGTAGTTGACATCATCTATTGGCATCATTCCAGGGTTTTTTTTAATTTTATAGTGTTGTTGAAGTTGTTATAGCAGCCATTAGACTTATCTTTTTGTTGTATTTCCCCTCTCTATTCATAATAAATTATGCCAATGTTGTCACTCCCATTATTTGTGTACTTGTATTAGTAATGTGATTGATGGAAGTTCACTTAATGTAATGCATGAAAACTACTTGTTAAAAGTTGTATATCATATTTTCCATAAGATATATATGAGTATACAATGTTTAACTAAGGAAAAGCGCCAACAACATCATAATTTTCACAAAAAAACACTAATATCTTTGTCTAGTATAATTGGGGAAATTACACTTAGGGTATCCAGCCTCTTGGTAGCACGCATAATCTCAGAAGTAGTAATCCTTCCAGGTATACTTATATTACTTGGGGTAGTTATGGTCTATGGAGTAGTAATTCTTTTGGGAGTTCCTATATCTATGGAGGTAACCCTCCTAGGGGTGTGTTTGGTCCTGCATGCAACAACATTTATGGGAGTTCTTTTGAATGGAAGTGTTATGAAATGGCACATTGAGTTTAAGGGTGCTTCCTACAATAGTTTTAATTCCTTGTACATGGCATTTTATTTCATTTTAATTTTCTAGTTATGTACAAGATATGGATAGATATTTTGGTGTCTTTGCGTCATAATACCTCTACCCACATTTCCGATCACATTCACAATTGAAAGGGGTGATGTAGACTTATCAGGGCCATGATCCATGATCAATTCATTGCATATTGGTTCACCAAGTCTTTGTTACCTCCCATAGCCAAGTATGTTTATATCTCAAGGATGGTGACTGAGGAGTAGGCCATATTACATGCCCAGTATTTAGATGTGATATACTCTTAGTATGGCACTCCATATGATATCATTATGTATGCTCTGAGGTTGTCTACAGATCCTCATAATGGAGACCTAGGACCCCATGTTGATAATGTGGTGGGCTATGTTTCTAATGTTTCTATGGTCCAGTTGGTTGTACAGTTGAGTCAATTGAATATTGCATCAAACCCACCAGACACTGTACCCACCACTCAAATGGATTTGGTCCCCATTAAAACCTCTGAGGTGCATTGAGTGTAATCCATGAAACAAAAGAATCATCAACAAACTAGAGGGAATAAGAATAATAATAAAAAAAAATCCAATGAATAGGGGACTCAAAAAACCCAAAATAATGCTAGTGGAAGCAGAAAGGAAAAAAAAAATAACTATCCTTGCAAGACTTGTGGAAATGATAATATTACTCATTAGTGTCCAAAAATGGATGAGATTCATAGGTATTTTTCCCAACAAAAACCTTTTGAATAGCTTGATATATTGACCAATCCATTTCCTCCCCAATAGTAAAAAAATGGTTTCCTCATATCCTTCCCCTCCATGAGGGGGCATGGAAGGTAACTATCAACAAGGGGGGTTTTCCTCGAGCACTCAAGTGCTCTTGTGTGAGAAAATGGTGTCTTTACAAACTTGATCTCATAACTATGAGACCCCTGAGGTTGTTCCTTGGAATTAGGATGAAGTGCCCTCTTCCCATCCTAGTGACCCTCTCCAGATAGAGAAGCCACCACTTGATACAATTCTTCACTCACCAAAGGGTGTTCTTCTACAAAAAACTCATAATCATAATGCACTAGCCACCCACAACTACAACATTGTGGAGGAGTTTACCTAGTCACCATGCGCCATGTCTACTCTCAAAGTTATACAAATTTGTCTAACACAACATAAGGAATTATTATCAGCCATAGGTGGGGTTGATCCCTTGGAGTCCAATTTGATTATTTTTTATCTAGACCAAACTCAGCATAGGCTCTCCCACCAAATTGTTTTTCATATTCAAACAATAGTATATGGGAAAAATATTTTTTGAATGGTTATCGACTAAGGATCCTCCACTTGTATCATGTCCATGTCATGTTGGAAAGCTATCGGATTTCAAAATCTTGATCCATATAACACCATGCTCAAGGAATTCGATGGACATATTTTTTGGCCTCATGGGACCCTTACGACATTACCCATAGAATTAGGTGGTGAGACCATTTCAGTGGAAGTTGAAGTGGTCAATTCCCCTTTATAATATAACCTTCTACCTGGGAATAATTGGTTTTATGAGATGAAATATGTAGTCTCATCGATCCTTATAGTCCTTTGTTTTCCTCATCAAGGGTGAATTGTGACCATAGATCAACTTTCATACTACATGCATGACCTTAGGATGAATCGAAGCTCTAATGTGCCATTTGTCGGTGATTCCATAACTGCCTATTAGAGTATAGGCATGGGGATGTTCAAATATTCCTCTTTGATGGGTACATTTACATGATCTACTATTCCTTCAAAAAATATGGCTACTATTAACATGATCTCTTATGTTACCGGTGGATCCCTTGGGTCTTTTGATAATTGGGTGGTACCCTGTCCCGCAGAAGTAGAGTCTTACAAAACACAAATGTTTCTCACAGTGGTAGATATTTACTATTAGGTGGTCCAATTAGCATCTATTAACACTGGTCAGAATCTCCATCTCAATATGGAATATGGTTAGTACACTCCACCCACCTAGGTTGTTAACTCCCCAAGTTCACATGACATCCTCGATATTGAGCTTCCTTTAGATGAGGCCATCTTGGAAGTCATGGATTCAGAAAATAAGCATATGGAATATGTGTATCATCAATCACCTATTCTTCCCAATTCGTAACATATATGGGTTGACACGATGAGTCTTGATTCAAGATAAGGGCATTTCATTCAAGATGAGTCTAGTAGTTCTAGATGTGTTTTACAAGATTCAATGATTATTTATGTGATATTTTTATGGTGACTGTCCCATTTTGTCATAGTCACTTTTTCATTTTTCCATTATCACCCTACTTTTATATGGCCATATTATCCTAGATTTCTATGGAATATGGCCATATTATTCTAGATTTCTATGTTTCTAAGGCTAGAACCCTTCAACAAGCATTTAGAGGTAAATGTTGTTTATTTTAATTTATTTCCTAGTATTTAATAGATTAAAATGGATTTTTAAGATAACCTTACTAATTAAGAATTTTTTAGTTCAATTTGTGTATCATTAGTTCAATACTGGTACTCGATCTCATCGATTGGCATACATGCACACTCCCAAATAAAAAATGGCCGAGACGTCAGCATGGTGTGTGTCCCTTGGCTCGCACCCAGGTTTCTTCAAGCGATCATAAGTCTTCACTAAAATTACGTGGTCAATGTATTCTTGTGCACAGGTCATTAGAAAGATCATGCTCCATGATGGTAGAGATGTTATTCGTATGCATTTCATGTCATACAAATAGCATACGATATCATGGGTCGATATGTTTGTTTCCCAAATTTTCTAAGTTTTTCCTGATGGATATATGAGATCATAGAAGGTTCGATCTCACGGTTAGCATGACTATTCATGATGCTATGGTCTACGAAATTATAGGGGATCGCCCTCATCTCTTCACTTGGGATTTTATTATATACTTGTCAAGTTTGTAATGTAATGTTAACAATTGGAATTGTTGAATCAAGGTTATACAAGACCTGTGTGATTCACTGATATTTGTTATTATAAGTGCGATATGTATGGATTGATGCAAATGTTGTAGATTGGACATACCATTTCTCAATACAAATTGCAGCTCTGGTTAATGGTGTTCATGTGATCTTGTCATTGTAGGTAGATAGCTCGTTGACCAGTTGGAAAGGTCCCACCAATATGGAATGCACAACTATTTTGTGTTTTATTTAGTCAGTTTAGTTTGAAATCTCAATTTGGTTATGTATTGTAGTGTTAGAACAATTTGGTTATGTACTATAGTGTTATGTTCTACAATTTCAATTTGATTTAGATCTTTTACCAGTGATATGCATGTAGCGTGCTTTATGAATTAAATGTTCTCTGCATTCCTTGTTTGGTAGATTTGCTTCATTTCTCAATTATATATTTCAATTGGTTTTATATCCTATGTTATGCACTCTTTTTATATAATTTCAATTTAATGTACTTTAAATTATTACAGTCATCAACATCTTCTTCAGAACTAAATCAATCATTTTTTATAAGTATAGGAACACTTTAGGTGAAAGAGTGTACTTAAAATCCTTTGTTATATGAGATCTAAGATATTGGTAACCAATTTTGTTATGGTCTTTTACACTTTTCTATGATTAAATGGATATGTTCAGATAAGTGATAATATCTTTCTTGAGTCATGTTTACACGAAGATAAGTTATATGTATGTAATGTGAAACACCACCATAAAGACTCGTTATACTTAACCTATAAACTCTGAATTCAAGTGTAAAGATTCATGATTAGTTATGTGTGTTTAACTTAGTTCTCAAATTCTATTTCTTACCTTTCTAGCTAATAACTTCAAGGTTATATCAGTAGCATATTGCAAGAGTTTGACACAGGCTTTGTTGACTGATTTGAACATTATCTTGAATGGTGATCTATTCTTTCATTATATGTTTATTAGGTTGATCCACAATAATCATAATTCACTAGTTTGTTGATTCAACCATTACTCTGAGTGTAGGAACACTTGGTTTCCATGTGAAATATTGCAACACACACTTGTCAATGAGACCCAAACTAATGAGCTAATCTATTCATAGGTTTGATTTCTGATTTTAAGCATTTTGATTCCTTCATACACCGAGATCTTAAGTGTTCATTGGTCAAACAAGAATCCATTAGAAACATATATATCCRTAGATCAAACACCTTGACATAGTATGCTATGTCATTGTTTATCTTKATACAGATCTATGAATGCAAGTTAAGGTGTCTAAGATTTACATTTGATTTCCTTGGATTGCTTTTTGATTTAAATACACTTTTTMTTTTTGGATTGGTACTTTTGATAAATAGTCTTCACCCTTTTCCCTTCACATATTGTGTTTACAACTCACAAGTCTACATCCCAGATTGATAGATAAATGTAATAGGGTTTATTAAATGACAAATAAACAACCCAACAATGATATCCATTGAACCATGAGTTATGTGTTATAAATACCATATAAGGATAGGTTTTTCCCTGTAATACCATCTTTCATTATTAACCATCACTTTGTCGTCACAACAACTTAGGTTCAATATTGTCTAGTTGCAACATTAGCCATTCTCTTTTGCACATTCTATATTGCACAGTAGTGCCTACCCTTCATGGGCACCCTAATATGCTATAATTTATTGTATGCCCATGAGCCCTCCTTTTGACCCACCATGACTCAAAGTTGAGCCTCATTCTTCTCTCTTCATCTTTGTTCTGGCCATATCCCGAGGGAGTTCCCATATTTTTATGTTACTTTATGGTCGCACATGGATATTTATTCTTGTTTCTTGGTGCCTACTACTACATTGTTGTTTTCTTTCTCTTAACACTCATGCAATCACACTTGAACTCTTTCGTTTTTTCATTTTCTTTCCTCCGTTTTGTGAGCACTTTACCCAAGATGAGAACCACTACCTTTAGTGGAATTCACTTTCTAATGCCCTATTTCAATCATTTTTCTTAGGTCAGTTCCACGTTCTTGGAACATAGAATCATGTCATTGAGCCACTTAGTCTCTCCAAATGATATAATTTTTTTTGTCTTTTATGTGCTTGTTAAACCATGAAAAAGACACCTTATCAAGTGAAATTTCACTTCTTTTTTGAAATCATAAAAATATATGAAAAAGACACTATTGAGTACACTTTTATCTCTCTTTCGTGCTTGTAAAACCTTGAAAGAGACACCTATGAAAAAAATAATGAGGGGAATTTGTTTCTCATTGATCTATATTCTCAAAAGTGGAAGCTATTATTCATGGAAGCTACCTCATCTTTGAAGAGATTGATGTCATAGGATAGGTGAGATAGTTGGATTGCATGGTTGTCTCATCCCTGGCTCAACCAATCGATGATGTATGGTTGGGGGTATGGAATTGTTGGAAAAACCAATCTCTTGATGACCTCGTCTAAGATAAAGTTATTATGGCTAACATTGTCAACAATGAAATCTAGTGGAGTCCCCTTCACCTACATCTATGAATGGAAGAGGTGCTCCCCATCCTCAAGATCCTCTAACTCTTCTAGTTGGATCTTTGTGTTTGCAATGGTATCACTAAGTTCTACATCAATGATTCACTTTCCCTTATCCTATTGTTATACAATTATTTTCCACTCGATCGCTTGATGGACATAATCTAGAGGTTAGTAGGCTGAGACATTGAGTTATGTCACTTTTCCCTTGAGTTTTTATTATCCTTTTGTCTATTTGTTGGTTGTTCCTTTGCAAATTGTGACCCAAAGTCGATGGTAGTGAGTTTCTCTCTTGCAAGTCATTATTGATTTCAAACTACAAGAATGCAAGGTATGATCGGGTTTATTACTCCCCAATTAGGATTGGTCATAAAGATATGTGATCAAAGTTTGAATTTTTCATAATACGACCTTGAGAAGATTGTTATTTTGAGTGTGTAAATTGGTCCACCATCTTATCTCTATAATACTATATATTGAGGGTCTGTAACGCCCTAAAATCCAACTCTCACGTCGGGTATCGGGGTTTCACCCTTCGGGATATCGGTACCCGCAATGTCAAATCTATTTTCCTTCGAATCCCCGAACTCCGAGACAGCTGCCCACGCTTCCCGTGACGGGACCCACATATTTGTGGACAAAATCGGGATATCGCCGATGGGGGAAGGACCCACATATTTGTGGACAAAATCGGATATCGGCCATGTGGGGAATCAATCCTCGGTTACGCATATAATGTAGACCCTTCGAACTCCAACCCGATGGTCAAGGGTCAACTGCGACATGATTTCCTCATCAGCACTGATCAATTTCAAGAACGTTCATCATCTCCAACTCGCGAACGCCACAGCCTCGACGGTTACGGAGTGGTGCCAATGCAGCTCAAGAACACCGGCTCGAAAGCCGCCACGCCGCCACGGGATTTCTCGCAGTATCACGAAATCCATCGAGCAAATTGGTTCACGTATTGAAAACCCGGAAGTCCCAACTATATCCCGAGGTATCGGGTTCAGATCAGTAGTCACCCTCACATTCGACCGGAATCAATTTTGTCGTTAATCCCTTTGCACTGGAATTCTCGAGTGCCAACCCGAAATCCTGTTAACTCAGCACTATCGGTCCCGCTGCAATGTTCATCAACGGTCCCGATTGAATCGGAAATCGCTATATTCGCGATTTCAAAGGGGTATGAACATCTCCACAAACCTCAAGTCTTCATTTGCCGATGAGTCTCTGACTTCGCAGGGGTTCAAAGGATTAACTCCCTCGTGACCTTCCTGTGATCTAATCTACAACTGCGTGGTCCACCGAGATCTACTCTAATGGGAATTCGAACGAACTACTCGTGCCCGAAGTTTTCTATGTAAATTTGGTAACGGTTCATTACTTTCAAAAACCGCTATTTCATAAGCAATTTTGCAACATTTCGTTTTTAAAGAATGTATTAACACTTTCATGGCAAACATCATTTGGGATAACGGATGTGCCTTAATGGTTTTATGACTCACTAATGCATCAGTCAGAAACCATGAATGATTATTAAATAACAAAACAAAACAACTTCTCACAAGATAACGTTGACTTTCTAAGTGATGTACTCTACACAACTTTAGGTATTTTTAAGATTCAGTAACAAATGTTCGTAAAGAGACAAATCTAAACTCAACCGGTGCACCGGATCTGGATGTTAATTTTGTTGCCTTTTGTCGCTTTTAAGTACCTTGTTGTCTTGTTTCCCCGCCACTGCCCGCACTTATAAACACACAAAATAACTCCGCCTAAATTCACTGCCCAATTTCGCCAACTAGGGAAAACGACTCTAGATAGATATTATCTACGGATATCCCGCCTCAGCCCAAAACCTCCAAAGAACACGCGTTCTCCAGATCAATATGATGACAACCAAAAGAAGTCCTGTCTCTATCTCGAGCACACACACGCTTCTCACCGGCCCCGGCCAAGCCTCACTGTGAAAATGGCCAAAGATTCGTGCTCTCAAGGCCCATCCTCCTCCGTATGGCCCGCACATCCCCCTCCTTTTCCCGCCTTGTTCCTCCCGACCATCTCACGCAGTTACTACTCACCACCAACCTCTGTCCCCCGTTCTCCGTTTCATTAACATTTTCCCTTATCTTCTCGATTGGCTTTCTTTTGCCCTGCATACGCCACCTTTGGCAGCCTACGCCATCCTGCCTGCATTTGTCTACTTTATTTCCTTAATTGGCCATAGTTCATTAAATGCATCTCTTCAGCTTGATTGTTACTGCACAATTAATCATGCTATTTTCTTTAGAACCGATTTTTCTTTAAAATCTTTAATCGTTTAATAAATTTGGGTCGTTACATACACCTACCCTTTTCTGCTGAACTTCATTCCCTAAGAAATCATTTTACAAGGGAAAAAGGTATTGGCTCATACATTCACACAGAATTAAATTTTAACATATCAATAAGTAATTCAAGAAGTCCATACATACATACTATTGTATATGTTCAAGGAATGCATGTGTAGCTACTACATGTAAACCTCGTGCACGTACTAATAATTTAACTTCAAACTGTCATTCTTAATAATGTATGCATTCAATCCAATCGCCATAATAGTCTTTATAAAAGATGGCATAACAATTAATCAATTGTTTTTAAGAAATTCTTTACTCACAATTTTTTTTATTTTTTATTTATTATTTTTTTTTTTTTGGTTCAAGAATTTATTTTTAAAACAACTGCAGCTAGTTACAATTACAATTGTGATATCTATATATACATTTTCCCTACTAACTCCTCTATCACATGCATTCCTCACAAAGCTCAATCCATATCTACTCTATCCTTCCTTCCTAACCCATCACCATCCTAATCAATTCCCAGTATCATTCGAGATTTATACCTGAAATACTCCAAATAGAACTCAGAGGGAAGTGTCGCTTCACTGCATTCAAGCTTCCTAGAAGTGTGCAACTCACAGCCCTCATCACATCGCCTGGGAGTTGAATCCAAAGACTGCCCTCTGCAGACTTCTGTGTTTCCCTTGAGGATACAAGTGGGAAACACCCCCACCTTTCTGACAGTACCTGTGGTCAAAACCCTAAGAATGGAACACAATAGGGCAACTCGCGGTTAAGCAGAGGTTTTGTCAATGCTCACAGTTTCAAATGCTGTTGCAACAGCACCACACAAAGAATAGCCATGTAATTAGTAATGCATTCAAATCAATATATAATTTCCATATACAACCATTCATACCACATACCCTTTAATGGCGTTGGTCTTATTATCCACTTCCATCATCTTTACCACTTGGCTATTTCATACCCCATAACCCGCAAGGTCTCCAACACCATCTCATGCATTTCTAATCATTAACATCATAGTAACCTATATTTTCACTTCCATTTCAGCCTGAGATCCCAATACTAATACATTAAAAACAAGTTTTCCATTTGAATTAGATTTCATAATATCCCATACTATCATACTTTCTCACACATCTACACATTTACCACTTTTACCAAAAAGCATCATTCAATGGTACTTTAAACCATCCACTTCTTTCCTTTCTCACAATATGTCCTATCATTTACATCATCATCAATATCATCTATAAATTCTCATTCACATAATGACCTATATTTTATGCATCATTATCAACATCATCTAAACGTCATAAAGTTCACATTCTCATATTAGTTCACACCATGCATCATCATCATTAACATCCAAATATTCATGTGTTCACATAATTTTAAAGTTTAAGTGTATCTCTAATGGTTTCACTATGACTGAATACATAGGCCTCTGAAATCCCGGCTGCCTTAAATCAGCAGTGGTGTTACCACACTTCCCTCCCGAAACATCGCCTCAAGGTGGCTGTAAGAAGGATGGATAATCCTACTGTAATGTCCTACTATTCTCCTGGTATATCCAGATTATACCAGTCCCAACGGATCCTTGTCCTGACCATTGAAATGTCTTACCCACGTCCCATAAGGAATGGTCTCCAAAATTCAGTGGAGGGTTCCGGCACGCCCTGAAGGCCCGGGAATTCTCTGTTAGCCATGCATTCATCACGATGAGATGAATTACCAATAATAAATTGGACAAGCCATGCAAGGAAGTGGCGTGCATGGCATCGATGTACCAACCAAGGGAACTTTTTCCAATCTCAAATGACCGCAAGCAAACCAGAAGGTAATAAATCTTAAGGTCTCTTTTTTCCGGAATCAGTATGTTCTACAGGGTCGTATTACTGCATGAAAATCTGATCTCCACCGAGTAACTTCTATTTATCCTGTAGACCACAGAATTTTTCCTGCCTATCCTGTGCTTCCTCGAATTTTTGTCTAATCAATCACCGCCTCCATTTCCCTAACGCTCGCCCAAATCATTAACGGCTCTTCGTCTATCCCAACTCAAGGGTACTGTAGATGGTCTTTCCATACAAAGCTTCAGACAGGCATTCCAATGGAACTATGGTAATCAAGTATTCTAAGCAAATCCTACCAAAGGTGGTACTTTTCCCACCTCGGTTTGATCATCCGCCACATACATGCTAAGCATGTCTTCCATAACTTGATTCCACCCTCTCTGCTTGTCCATTTGTTTCGTGATGATAAGTTGTGCTAAGTTCAATTGAGTTCCCAATGCTGACCGTAAACTTGTCCAAAACTTAGTATTTAAATCTGAAGTTCCTATCTGAAATAATCTTCTGGTATCCTATGCAAACGGATAACTTCACTTCAGCACCCACCTATCCCAAACGCCAACCACTAACTTGTCCATCACGGTACTGTGCCCATATGCAGCAACTCAAGCAACAAAAACCATAGGAGATAATTTCCCACTTTGGACATAGGGCCACTGGGTGGTTGTAGGGAGTCCTGCCAGCGCATCTGGCTCTCCACACCCCACACTCTAGGGTATCGCATAATTTAAATGGGACTGCTATCACGTCATATACCGCTTCTTCAAGAGGAAGATCTTCCTCTTGTCTGTGTACATCTTCTTCACCTGGATGTGCACAATAAAGTGATCTATGGCTTTTTAGTATAATGCCTCGGTCATCTCTCAAGCCAGGGACATACATCCTCCTTGATATGAATAACTGGCCTCGCTTTCAGACTGGCACCTGGGTCTATCTGCGTCCCGCTCTGGAGGTTTTAAGTGACCTTTAAATACCAATTGTCTGTTGGTAATTGTGTCAACGCCTGCTTCCTCAAACTGACCTTTAAGGTCACTATGAGAAGATATCGGGTCTCCTACTCAAGCATTCCATACCACTTTCCTTCTCTTATATATGAAATACCAAAATCATACTACTCATGAACTCACTCCATCACATTTTCCTAGAATTCAGATCCCTTTAAGTGAAGAGATGATTTGTTTTAAACTTTGATGGTCTGTTCTGAGTTCAAAGTTTCTCCCAACAAGGTAGTACCTCCAAAGCTTCAGAGCCAACAATACAGCTGCTAACTCTAAATCAAGATTCGTGTATAACTCTTCGTGCTTATTCAAATTCCTCAATGCATAAGCTATCACCCCTCCAACCTGCATTAGCACGTCCCCCAAACCTTTCTTCAAGGAATCTGTGCAAACTATGAAGTATTTTTCCATATATAACACTCGTAGAATTGATGCACTAGTAAGTAACCTCTTAATATCAATGAATACACTATCACATTCTTCTATCCATTCATACTGGACCCCTTTGCGTAAGGTGTGGTGATGGGTTTGGCTACTTTTGAGAATCTTCCACAAATTCGAGTATTAACTCATAGCTCCTCATGCTTCCCACCTCATGTACTTCCCACACCCACACCTGGCCACCACCCACCTTTTCCCTGGGGGTCTGCATCCCTCGTCTGAAATGATGTTACCTAAATAGTGGATTTCTTTCCGGAAGAAGGAACACTCTCACACTTCCATACAATTTGTTCTCTCTAAGGTAAAGAACAACACTATTCGCAAGTGTTCCTCGTGGTTCTTTTTCATTCTTGGAACAGATGAGAATGTCATCTAGATGTTCCTAATGCACCTACCCTAAGTACTTCCTGGGACACGTTGTTCAGTGAGACTCACAGAATACCAGGATGATTAGTCAACTAGTAGTACCACAACAAACTCTGTGAATGTCCAAATCGAAGTTCAAAAGGCGCTTTTTTGGATATCACCTCCTTGTATCCTCAAGCACCGATGATACCTCGACAAGAATCTATCTTTGAGAATACTGCCGCTCTACTGACCGGGAAAGAGGTCACCTGGCCCAGATGCCTAGTACCTATTTTTTCACTGTAGAACAGTTCACTTTAGTCTATGGCCATGCTCTAGGTGATCCATTCCCTCTCTTTATTTAAATTACCCAAGCAGTCCTTCTAAGGTGAGAAGACCGGGCTCCTACTAGCTCTAAGTCTAACCTTCAACTCTATTTGTAACCTGCTGTGTTCGCACCTCATTCAATAATGCGGAGTCTTGATATTAAGGCGCAATCAAGTTTCGTACCAATAGTAAAATCAAGTTCTCCCTGAGGTAACCTGTAATTCATTTGAAAAACATTTGAAACACTGCACCGGGTCTAATGAGGGTCCCTTTCTTTCCATCAGCTTCCACTACATAAAGTTGGTATCCCGTTCTCTGCATCGCTTGACCTTCATAGTTGATATGTGCCGTAATGACACTTTCCTTTGTACACCCTAGATCTCTACTAGTCTTCCTTCATCATCAACACAAAGTACCTTCTTTGCGAAACAATCTAAAGCCTTCGGGAAGGCCAATCCAATCCATTCCATTACTAGGTCATAACGTCCCAAGAGTGCTGACGCATACCTTCAACCCGCCAGTACACCCTAAGTCTACCACAATTACCAACACCGGGCCCCCACAGCCTTGTTTTTCCCAGCATTTCGAATTTGTTTAAGTCACGTTCGTAGGTTGCCATCCGACTCTTTTCTAATGCAGATTGTTAAATGAAACTATCTGTAGCACCGTAATCAAACAAAATTTTAACATTAATGTGATTTAACGCACCTGTCGATTCCACTACGGTGAATTGATGTTCACTGGCGCTGTTAACCACGTGATAAATCTTGTGGTCGGCCATTGATCCTCCCACTGCCTCTTCCGATCTCTCTATGCATAAATCCTTGTTGTACTATGGGTACCCTCCGTAATGGGGTCCTTGTACTTTCAACAGGTAATTATGAGGGTGGTGACCGTACTATTATGTGACTGCCCTCAAATGAGTTCTCCTCCCTCCGAACCCCTCGCCTCTTCTAGTCGTTTCCCCATTCGCTCTCAAGACTGTTGGCGATGAATGAGACGCAGCACTAGCTACCATTGAAATCCATGCAGTTACCGCCTCCAGGTACTGCTACCATAAGGTGGTGGCTTTGAGCCCCCCTCCCCTAGGAAAAATGTCCTGTCTTTCCTACTAATCCAGGGCGATGTGGAAATGATGATCTTGTACCCCCTGCTAAGTTTATGTGTTCTTCCGCGTAACACACACTCTCTACCAAGCATCAAGACGGCTTCCACATGCTACTCATGGCTCGTATCTTAGGGGTTCAAACCATAGACAGTGACTGGTCATTGCTATCTGTATCCATATACCACACATATTTGACTAATTCCATAAATCATCTCATACTTTCTTAATCGGCCCTGTAATTCTTGTATTACACAATGCCCCACCGTTGTTCCTCAGAGTAGTCGGTATTTCCTTCCTAACCTTTCCTCTAAAGTCTCAAGACACTGCGGTCTCGGTAAGGTGTGTTGTCTTTCTAAGTTTCCCCACTCCGGCCTCAAGGCGGCTATCCCTTAACCGGAAAATTTTCCTTGGCCTTGACTATAATCCCCTATGAAAAATACCTTGTCATGCCTTCCACCATGCTTCCGCTCACACTAGCTACCTCCCAAGAAAACTCCGGAAGTTTGATCTCTTTCAACTCTCGCGTGATGTCTCCTGCAGTTCTCCCTGAGTTCTGAGGCTTCCTGCTCCTGCCCTGGGGATGGTGAGTGCTCCACTTCAGCCCCTGAATCACATGCCTCTCTTGAAGGGTCTCAAGTAATGCCTTCCAACGCATTTAGGCATGAGGGCTGTCTTCTAAGCAAGGGTATGGTTCCCTGTGGTGTCTATGGTGGTGATGGTGTGGGTGTCATCGATGGTGCCCGTGTCGACGCTCCCCCGCCGACTCTGAAGTCCCTGCCATCTTTGTATGATTCTAACCAATTTCACCCCCAAAGTAGTCTGGGTGAGTTTTAAGGATGCCTCATATTGGTGCTACCTAAACTTAGAAATAGGGTTAGACATAAGTTTTATTTACTTGTCTATAAAAAAAACATTACTCCATCGTGGAATTGGCCTGCCTTAATCGCTTCTACATCTAAAGCTATTTGTCTCTGCTCTGCAAAAGAACTATTATTTCTACTCAGGATTTACATTAGCCTTGTGCTTTACCCATCACTTCCTAGTGCATGCACCACCGGGCCTAAGTCTTTAATCAACATTAAAAGTCAACAAGCTAACTACACCTAATCATTAAATAACAAACTTTTCAAAAAGAATATTACTCATACTAATTTATCTTAGCTTATATTTAAGCAAAACTATCTTATCTCTTTTTTTGTCTATATAATTATTTTGATATTAATTTATTTAATTTATCCCAATCATTTTAATACTATTTGTATAAGTTTTAATGACACCTAATTATTTAATTCGTATTATACTATTCGTAATAATTTATAAGGTATAGTACAAATTCAGTTTAATGGTGCACACAAAATCTGGGCATGCATGGCACCACGTGCTCATTTGGCTTCCTCAAAACTCCCTCATAACTAACCTCACCATCCTACACCAGTCAGCTCCTTCGAACTCCCACGCGTCTTTATCCTATCCCACTTTCTCATCCCATTACTTTGCCACCTTGCCCATTATAATTGTCACGCTCACCAGAGGTTTCCACAACCTTTCTTTTGCTGCTTTTGGCTCGTATTCCTCACTATATTGTTCTCGAAGCACTTTGCTAGCGTTTGGTTAGAGTTGCTGCACGTGTTCAATGCTTTACGCGAACGAGTGCGGATATGGGCTACCGACATGATCCAAAACCTGAGTCCACAAATATTGCACAATCACTGCATCGCCAGAGCTCTCATCAACTATGGTAGGTAAGGGTACAATTCGCATTGTCATGGGTTTAGTACCTTCATGAAGAACGCTGGGTTATTCGAATTGAGGATTTACACAAACCGGCCCTTACGCCGCGGTAATGAATGGTAATCCTCTTTGAACAAAAATGATTTTGCTTGAAATTTCCGCTCGCACGCATCATTGCCTTCTTTGGTTTACCTTCCTCTCGTAGTCAAAATTCACTCACCGTAAACTACTTGTTATATGCTAATGCAAGGTATGGTTATATGTGTATACAGATCTTTCATCTTATCAATCCTATTTAGCGGCTCACTTCTCGAGTCACCCTGCACAATATCCCACCCCCTCGGTCTCTTTCTTCGCTAGCTTTCTACCCCGACCGCGACCCAAATTTTTAGAAACTCATCTGCCGGTTTGATATTCCCTAATGTCGAGAATTCATGTTCCTCAAATTCTCGACATACACGGCATTTTATGCTGGCCCTTTCGCCACTTCCGAGGTCCATGTGACTCAGACTCAATGTAACCGGTCTTATGGTTCCCATCTAGATTCTGTTTCGCATTTACATGTCAACGAACGATGCCCTTAGTTTCGACCGATTCGATGACACCCGGCCGTTAACTCCTGGTAAGGTTGGACCTTCTGACACCTGGCCTCACTTAAACACTATGGTTGTGGGACCGTCACATAAGCTGAATTCGCCACTCTCCTGGCCGTGGATTCTTTGTATGCAGAAAGCCCGAACGTCAACCCCGGAAGCTCTTTCAAACCCTTTGACACGCTGGCCCTCTGGATCAATCCAGTTAGTGGTAATGTGGTGTAACCCGCGAATCGCAATTTTGTTGTGCTGGTGTTTCATCACCCCGTGATCTTCCTCGATATCCCAACCTGAACGTATCCTAGATCTTCACCATCGCCCGCTGATGGATTCGGCCCGATCGCCTTCGCTATTTTCTGTGGTTTTGACTTTGCGGTACTTCTGGGGAATTTTAAAGTTGTTTCTATGTCCACGAACATACGCCGATTCTCGATTTTTCACGGTTCTTGATAGTTGCCACTCCGTCTCCATGATGGACGGGTTTGATTAGACGGATTTTCCGACTTTTCCCGGATGACTACTAATTGCCATCCACTCTAGTGGTCCCATAATGCTTAAGTCATCGTCGGGATATCGCTGTTCGTGGATTCCTAAATCCATTTAGGTTTCTTTGTCTTTGAAAACCCGGATTTCCCGATCCACGACTCTTCTGGATCCTCCGCCACGTGTCACGCAAAATGGACGGTCCATATTCGATCAGGAAATCACAGACGTTAGATTTCTGGAATCGCCAAGTCTTACTGCCTCCTGACCTCCATGAGTAAACTCCGACGGCTACTCGATCCTTTGCCACTCATTCTGTAGATGGACTATCCGTGATTGACTTCGCTTTCTGGGACCTTCTGTGTCCCAAAGGCTTCAAGGGACTGAGAACTCCATTTCCCGATGACCGAGTATCCCAATCCTCACGGATCTTCTGCCACACGGTTCCTTCCAAATGGACGGCCCAAATCGCCTTCATTGCTTTCGGGATTTTGATACTCAATGGCTCTTGTCTACGGGATTCCCGATCTCCGATGTGATTAAACCATAAATTGATTAATCCATGATTAACAAGGGTTAAGTTTGGTTAATTTCGTTTGCCTAGTCTTTGTGGGTTCCAGATTAACTTTGCTCGATACCAATGTAACGCTCTAAAATCCAACTCTCACGTCGGGTATCGGGGTTTCACCCTTCGGGATATCTATACCCGCGATGTCAACTCCATTTTCCTTTAGGTCCCCGAACTCTGAGACAGCTGCCCACGCTTCCCGTGATGGGACCCACATATTTGTGGACAAAATCGATATCAGCTGTGGGAATCATAATCCTGCTATTGTACGCAGGACTTCGAACCCAACCCGACATGGTCAAGGTCAACGCCAGATGGCGAGGGATTTCTTCATCAGCATCAATTTCAAGTGAACGCCCATCGCTTCCTTCCAACTCTCATGAATCTCGCCGATAGTCTCGACTGGCCGCTATATTTAATGTATCCCAAGTAACACCGGGTTCGAGCTGCCACGCTATCTGGATTTCGCGATCACGAGTCCATCGGCCTTGGTTCACCGCATTGAAAACTCCAAGTCCCGAACTCATATCCCGGTAATGGTTCAGACGTAGGGGTTTCACTCCGCTTATTTGATTCGCGAATCGCTAATTTCTGTTGCTAATCCCTTGCACCGGAATTTCGAGTGCCGAACCCTCAAATCCCGGTGGTCCTCGTACTCATCGTCCTGCTGGTCACTGATCAACGGCCCCGATAATCGGGAAATCGCTATTCACAAGGACATTTCATAAAGGGTAAGGGAACACTTACCTACAAACTCCGGGCAAGCCCGATTTCAATGAGCGAGTCCTTGACTTGCTTGGGTTCAAAGGATTAACTCCCTCACACCTTCCCAGGGATCTAACGGCCATCGGGTGGTCCGCCCGAGACCTACGGTTAACGGGTATTCTCCAGAAATCGAATCCACTGTGCCCGAAGTTTTCAAGTAAATTTGGTAACTACTATTATTTCTAAAAATTGCTATTTCATAAGCAATTTACAACATTTCGCTTCAAGAAAACAGTAATAATACTTTCATGGCAAACATCGATTTGGGATAACGGATGCCTTGATGGCTTAGATTCATCATCAAATGTTGAATTCCAAGTAATCAGTCGTAATAAGAAACCATGAATGATTATTAAATAACAAAACAAAACAACTTCTCAGCATAACGTTGAGTTCTATGATAGCATCTACAACAACTTAGTATTTTTAAGATTTGCTGAAATAATAACAGAAAGAGACAAATTCAAACTGAACCCAATACCTGGATCTGATGCTAATTTCAGTTGCCTCCTTGTTGCCTTGCTACCTTGTTGTCTTGCTGCCCTGCTACTCAGTCCAGACCTGCCATAAACACAAAATTACTGCCCAAATCTACTGTCCACCCTGCCAACTAGGAAAACGACCTAGCTCCAGGATATCTATGGATATCCTGGCCCCCGAGCCCAAAACCTCCAGCAACACGTGCCTCTCCTGATCAATATGATACAACCAGTAAGTCCTGTGTCTCTATCTGAGCACACACACGCCTCACCGTCCCGCTCTCGGCTCACTGTGAAAAATGGCCAAAAGATCGTTTTTCCTGCGTCCATCCTCCCTCCGAATGGCCCGCACATCCCCCTCATCCCCCGCCTTGTTCCTCCCGACCACCTCACGCAGTTACTCCTCACAACCACCCTCTGTCCCCCGTACTCCGTTTCATTAACATTTTCCTTATCTTCTCGGGATTTCTGGGCTTCTTGCCCTGCATACACCACCCTTGGCAGCCTACGCCATCCCTGTTCTTACATTATTTTATTTATTTTCCCTTAATTTCTGTCAAAGTTCATTAAATGCATTCTTCAGTTTGATTATCACACAATTAATCATGCTTATTTTCTTTAACTGATTTTTCTTTAAAATCTTTAATCGTTTAATTAATTCGGGTCGTTACAGGGTCTCTCATTGGAAAATGGGAGGAAAAGAAAGAGTAATATCATTCTTTCGGATTGATCATAGAGGTTAGGCAAGGATATTGGGAAGATATTCATAAAGTCAGTTTATTGTAAGTTGTAATCCTCTTCTTTTATTAATAGAATATGCACATGACTTTCCCCTCTATTTAGTTGTATGTGGTGATTATGATTCCTATAAAGAGTTAGTATTTTCATGCTTTCATGTTATATTATTAGATATGATATTAATTTATACATGTTATATTTGATCTTCCGATAGGTATTTTTTTGTGTTTCCATGTGTGAAGATTTGCATTCGTGAAAGTTAAGGACATCTTCAAAAGAGAGAAAAACCAAGGAGTGTGCAGGGAAAATTATCAAATTACCAAGTAATCTTCTTATTCCATTACCTCATAGCTTCATGCATGTATAATTCAAATCTAGTAAATTCTATCATTTGTATCTCTATTCTTTCTTAGGTCTAGGAAGAGCCTAAGGGAGATAACTCTTGCAGGGCATAATTATCCTATAGCAGTCTGCCAACTCCACTAGGAAAGTCATTACTATTTTTCTAGTTTCTTCCTTAGTTTATTTCAATATGTTTTTTCAAGATCCTTTCCTATTTAATCCCCATTTTTCATTTTCATTCTACCAGTAAGTCTTTTCCGAGTTTGTTTGAAATTTTCCAATCCCATATCTGATATACTTTCCTCAGATATATTATTTTTTTCATTTGTACGATCATGGTCATAGGTTTCTTGTGCACACATAGTGACCCCATCAATTGTGTTCACGCGTTGCTCCATTCTAGCACGCGACAATCCAAAAACTGCATTGTGCAGCACGACCAATTCTTTTGGTCGCAAGTTGCTCCTATACAACATGTGATTGGTCACTATGTCTTAAATGGAAAAGTGTGAACATGCACTCAAAGGTTATTTACCGAAGGGGAATCCTTAAAATATAGCCCATATTTGTCTTTTGTTTTTTTCTTAAAGCCTTACAGATCTATTCTAGCAGTCATTGCTCCAACTTCTTTCAATTCATTTGAATTTTTTTTATTTTCTGGGCCATTTGTTTGATTGATTTAAAGCACTTCTTGTTTTTTTGGGTATGCTTTGGATTCTCTAACCTCATTCCCTCGGGATTTTAGTGCTAGTGGTGCCCCTATAAAAGAGTTTATTTTCTTTTAAATATCTTTTGGGTTTTCCTTCAATATTTGTTTTCATTGTTTAAACAAAGAAAACTTTCTTGATTTTCCATCTCCATCTCATTTTCAGGTCTTTTTCAAATTCTTGTTTCATTTTCAATACATCATTTCAAATTGTTTATAATCTTTTTGATATATTGTTGCCCATGTTTTTTTACTTGTGTGATGCAAAAGGTGTAGTTTTCCTCTTGATTAGCATAATATTTCAAAAAAAAAAAAACACAAAAAAAAAAATCTTCTAAAGAGTTTTGCATTGCATTTTGAGAACAATTTGGTTAAGAATCTTTGGTTCACTAGTGGAATTGAAAGGTTCATTGTCAAAAACATTTCAGGGATTTTTTTTTCATTTCATTAAGGAATTTGATTCGCATTAGTGCATGTATTTCATTGAAAAAGAAAATTCCCTCTCCCTTTCCCTTAATTAGTTCTTCATTGAAAGAAACTTTTGCATTTTTGCATATAGTTTTCTTTTGGGATTGGTCTTGAGTTAAAACACCATCAATTGTTTCATTAAGTTCCATTTGAGTAAACAAAAACCATTTAAAATCAAGTGCAATTAAAATCGATTAGAAAATTTGTGTTTGATAGCAAACCAAAAATAGCTTAGGATCTAGGGAATTGGAATAGGTTCAGAGACTTAATTCTCCAAGGCCACCAAACAAGACTAGGACAATTAATGAGAGAAAATCCATTAGTAACAAAACCGGTTCTAGGAAATCTTGCCTTACATGCGAGTTAAGAATTAGGTCAAGATAAGAAAGTGGCTGAGACATATCCTCTCCATTTTCGTGGTGGGACTACTTAGTGTATTTCCATTTTCTAGATGTGGATGTTCCAAGAGTAACTCCAACGTTCTCAAAATTTTGGGTGGCAGCACTTGACCTAGAATTCCCCACCCACACGATAGTATCGACAGATGACTATTCCTCCCAACCACATTTTTTTGATGTGGTAACCTTACTGGCCTTTCCTACGAAACTACATCGATGACTGCAAGGGTGAACTATTGTGGTACCTGAGGAAGATGTTGAATCTCCACTTCAATGAACTAGGGAGGGTATTTTCCCATGGGATCTTACTTGCACCCTAGGGAGATTTTGTGTGATGTTTATTGTAACTACTTCTCATATATTCGCTAACAAATTTACATCCCATCTTCGAAAGACCCTTAGACCTACTATTTTTATAGCTTTATATCTCATATTTGGATAGGTGTTTGCTCTATGTATCGGTTTCATAGTTGACCATATGATTGCTTTTTAGGTGTTTTTTCTATGTATCAGTTTAATTACCATGTTTTCATTCCATAATAATTGTTGGAGTTGGTCTAAAAATATCCTATCAATATGAACAACTATTTTTCTGACAATCAATCACTCATCCTCATCCTCAACATGAGTTAGAAGGTCCCCCACATTTTGTGCGAAATATACCATGTCCTCATTCTCGAACTATCGTTGGGTCATCCATACCCAACTACAAAGAACTCCGACCATTTTTTAGACAACGAATGAGTTCAACATATGAAGTCACCAATACAATTTACGTGTAAAATCCTGTAATACGAGATGATCCATCTGGACCGAAACCATAAGCGAAGGTTATCTTAACCCTCCTTCCAACACTCCTCTACCTGACTTATTCCCCTATATCATAGGGAAAAAATACTATCATGATAGTGACCTTTTTTCAAGATTAAATACACCCATCTTGAGTGGCAATGTTGCTTCCACCGCTCCAATTTCTACTCCCACATTGTCAAGCATGCCAAGTGGTACCCCAGTAAATATTATTGTGCCATCAACTAGTGGACATGGGAGTCCACTTATATCATCACTTAGAAAAGTATGAAACCCACTTTTATCATTAGTAGGTGGAGCTAGAATCCCACCTTTATCATTAGTATGTGTATTTGTAACCCCACCTGCATCATCATTGACAACAGCAAAAAATCCACTCGTTACACCATCTCAAGCATCATTTTCTCTTTGGATTCATCCAGTAATCCATCTAGTTTCATTCAATACCCATCCTAACATTCATCCAACCTCTTCCGCTAGTTCACAATCTAATGTAGGATAAAGTTTTGTGACTAATCCATGGAGTGGTTTTGTCTTCTCTTCTAGCAACCCACTAACTGGCCAAAGTGCACCTAGTACTGGCTTCCCTTTTGGATGGAATTGGAATAATGGAATTAGTGATAATAAACCCGGTGAAAATCCCTTCATTGGGGGGAAGAAATGTCCCTTGGGGTACTCCCTTACAAGGGGGAAGTAATTTCCCTTGGGGTAATCCCAACATTGGGGGAAACAATACCCTTAGAATCCCTCCCTTCCTCAGGGGCACCAATCCCCAAAATAATCCTCAACAGGGGACTGCCTATATTCCAATGGGAAATCCTTACTAGGAAAGTGGTTATATACCTATAGTAAATCCTTATCAAGGGGTTTATTTTCCTATTGTTAGTCAGTATATGGGAGGGCCATATGATCTTTTTGGTCTCAACACTCCTTTACGTTTAGACCAAAATCCATTTGTAAACATTCAGTTCCCATTTTTGGCTACTCTATAATCACTCGACTTATTTAGACTCAAGAAATATCCCATAGTGCACAATCCCAATTGGTCGTTCGTTCCAATCAAAATTCTAGTAGACATTCCAAAATTCAATGGTAAGATGGGAGAAGATCCCACCACGCACATTACAACATGTCATTTGTGGTGTGTCTCCAAATCTTTGTTGGATGACAACATTCGCTTATGTATTTTCCTTCACACCTTAACTATCGATGCCTCAAAGTGGTTTATGAAACTACCTACTGCTTCACTTCACAACTTTAATGCTTTGGCAATGTATTTTTTGACCCATTTCCAATTACTCGTCCGATACAAAACGAGGAGGGAGATTTTTTACCTCATTATGTCAGAATATTGCCACACATATATCTGACCATATTCATGAGTGGAGGCAGTGAAGAAGACTCGTTAAAGCCCCAATTCATGATTGGTTCTTGGATTATTCATTTACAAAATCATTATTTCCTCCCATTTCTAAAGATGTTTCCATGTCCGGAGCTATAACTAAGGAACAAGTTATTCATAATGTCCAACACTTAGATCTGATTTATTCATAATTAGGTACACTATACGAACTCATTCCCCATGCTCCTCAACCATATAATGATACTCCTCGATCAACACCTGGACCCCACATCGATGGTGTGGTTGGTCCCATCTCTTCCACCACATTTGGCCAATTGAATGGGAAGCTTAGTCAATTGCCCATAGCTAGCAATACCACCTCTTTTGTGCCAAAAACCATTTCTACTTTGGCCCTAGACCCTGCTCATACCTCCAAATTAAACAAGGTGTAGTACACTGCACCCAAGAACCCACATCAATCTAAAAGGAAGAATAAAATTAATAACAATAAGAAAAAGAATAATTCTTATGAACAGACAAGCCAGAAAACCAAAGACCCTAATGTTGGGAGAAAAAACAAAAGAAAGGTAAAATATCCTTGTATGGTGTGTAAGGAGGACCACTTTACCAAAGACTTCCCTTGCCCTACTGAGGTCCATAAATATCTCAAGAGAGGAGGGTCTCCTTTCTAACCAGTGGTGTTAACTAATCCTTCCCCCCAAGTGGCAACAAATGGTTGAAAAAGTTTGTGCACCTCCAATTGGGGGTAATACAGGGTCCTCAACTGCAAACATTATCATTCTTAAATATATGGTGACACTATCCACCAAAGTGAAGAAAAATGACATTCCTGAGGAGGTACCTTCTTCTAAGGATCCTCCATCAAATTCACCACCTAATGTCCCTCTCTCATTAGAGAAACCGACTTTTGAACATGCAATCTGCCCTCCAAAAGGGGTACTTCAATAAACTACCCATAACCTGAATTCCCAAGAAAATCAACACTACATTATAGTGGAAGATCTCACCCAGGTACCATGTGCCATGTCATCACTCAAATTATTGTAGAGCTATCCTTCATAGAAAAAATCCTTATTATCAACCATAGGAGGAATCGACCCTTCATAGTCAAATATTATTTCTTTCAACATAGACCAGAGTGAGTTGTGTCTCTCACGCCAAATAAAATTCCAAATCATAGTTGGTTTTCTTAACAAGAATATATTTTGTACGGTAATCGACGAAGGAGTGACTACTTTTGTTATTCTTTTGTCATGCTATAAATTCCTTGGTTCTCCTCAGCTCACTAAATCTCAAACCATCTTAAAATATTTTGATGGACATTTTTTCAAACCCCATGAAATTCTCACCTCTTTATTCATTGAACTATAATCTTCTCTTGGGCCACACTTGGTTCTATGTAACGAAATATTTTGCATCCACTGTCTTCACATTATACGTTTTCCCCATCAAGCAAACATAGTCACCATCGACTAACTCGATTATTGAATGTACCTAACTTGCGAGCTAATCCTAGCACTAATGTGCCTTTTGTAGGTGAGTCTTCTAATGGGTACAAAGGTGTAAGTAATGGTATGTTCAAATATTCATATATTATGGGGATATTACCCTTCTTTCACATGATGCTACTCATATAGCTCATGTGAACATGATATATTTTGTTACCATGAGATCCCTTGGTTCATATGATCATTGGGTGGTCCCCCATGCTTCAGAAGTAGAGTCTTATGGATGCACTATGCCATTTTCACTGGTGAAATTATCATATTCCACGATTAAGTCAACAAGAGAATTTGTTGACCCTAATCTTGGTCTCCTACTGGATGAGGAACTATATCATTTCTCTTTTCCTTACAGGGTTAAACCTCCTTAAACTTCACATGAATTTCTAAATGGTGTCTTACCGTCAGAAAATATCATAATGGAAGTCATGACCTTAGGAGATAGGCCATGGGAGTGTTCACACCATCGATCATATTTCCTTGCTGGTCCAGAAAGGGTGGAGAAACACATTCAAACCCTCATTTCGACTGACGTCAGAAATCAATCCCAATTTCCCTCCACTTTGGAGTCCAATTTTTCTGAAGGAAACTTGGGTAACATTTCATAAACCATTTCAATTGACATTTCAGTCAAACTTGGGATCGTCGAACACATCCAAATAGGTGCATCTTGTTCCTGACAAGAAATTGAATGTTACACTACCCTATTCAAAACGTTTCCTGATATTTTTTCCTAGTATTATGAAGAAATGCCTAGAATAGACCCTTGTATTGTCATACATAAGATTAGGATCCACCCCAAAGACCACCCTATTTGACAGAGGATCGAACCAATCCACCCTCATAAAGATGCATCCATCAAGGAAAAAGTCAAAAAAATGTTGAATGTTGGTTTTATTTAGCCAATGCCCCTGGCTGAATGGGTATCGAACATTGTACCTGTTGCCAAAACATAGGGAACTGTTCGTGAATGTGTTGATTCTAGAGATTTGAACAAGTCTTGTTGCACAGACAATTATCCCATCCCCTTCATCAAACAAATTATCAATGATTTTGCCAGATGTTAATTTTTTTTGTTCATGGATGGATTCTCTCACTATAAGAAAATTGAGATCATCCTGGAAGACTAGCACAAAAAGAATTTTATTTTCCCTTGGGGAAGTTTTTCATATTGAAAGTTACCTTTTGGTATTAAAAATGTTGGTGCAACATTCCAGTGGGACATGTATTATTATTTCCATGACATCAAACATATTGCACATCCATATCTGAATGACCTTCCTCCAAAATATGGGAGGTGCAAAAAGCATCCAGATCCTTTGAGACAAGTTTTTTTACACCACCAATATTACAACATTCATTTGAACCAACACAAGTTCATCTTTGTTGTGGAATCTAGTCACCTTCTAGGTTTCATCATGTCCAAGTTCGGGATCAGAGTTGATCCCTTGAAATTAGAGGAAATTACGAACTTGCCTCAACCCCCCTCCATATCCCAACTTCAAAGTTTGCAGGGGAAAGAAAAATTCTTATGACGTTTCATTGCCAACTATGCGGAAATCACAAAATCTTTCTAGTGATTACTTAAGAAGGGACTCCCATTTAATTGGGATGAGAAAGCTCAACATTATTTCAATGGTTTAAAATGTGCCCTTACATCAACACCTTTATTGATCCCTCCCGACTATAATCGATACTTCTTATTGTATCTAGCTACTTTAAAAACCACCATTGGCATGGTTCTTGTCCAAACTAATGATGAACAAAATCAAAATGTAATTTATTATCTTAGTAAGAGCCTTGTAGGTATCGAAATTCATTATGCACATGTTGAGAAGTTGGCCCTGACAACGTTTTTTTTTGTTCAGCATTTTCGACATTATTTTCTGTTGCAAACCAACAATATTATATATGATGCCAATCGAATGAAATATATTATGTCATGTTAGAATCGTGAAGGTATATACTCTAAATGGATTGTTATACTACAAGAATGTGATCTCAAGTTTTCAACCACTAAGTCCAAAAAATCCTTGCTATTCGTTGAATTGATGACCGACCTTCCCTAAGTTAATGATGAATCTATGGTACAATTTTTTTTTCCTAACAAATGCTTGTTTATCATTGACTTGTCTGATCCATGGTACACTGATATGTTAATATATCTCCAAAACTAACGTTTTCGGCCAGAAGTATCGAAATATGACCATCGACGTAGTCATCATTAATCCCTTTATTATCTCATTGTAGGTAATTTTCTTTGTATTTGTGGGGTAGATATGGTTTTGCATTGGTGTGTTATCTGTGAAAAAGTTGAATGTATCCTCAATGAATGCCACTCTGGAGTATGTGGTGGCCACCTTTATAAGTTAGCCACTGCCCAAAAACATTTGTGCACCAGGTATTTTCGGCCCAAGATATTTAACTATTGTATGAATGAGCTCCAAAAGTGCCACCCTTGCCAATTTTCTTCTAAAACAATATGTTCCTGCCCCTCTACTTTACATCCTATATTCGTTATTGGTTCCTTTTCCCAATGGGGGATAGATTTCACAACATGTATACCTACCTTCCATGTGGTCCATAATTACATTATTGTGGTTGTCTATTATTTTACAAAATGGGTAGAGGCTATGCCTACCTTTTTCAATGATGGAAAGCCTGCAACTCTTTTCATATTCAACCACATTATTTCTAGATTTGATGTACCCAAATCAATTATGATTTATCATGGATCACACTTTTGTAATAATATGATGACTGAATTAGCCACTTTATTATGTTTTGACCAGGAACACTCTTCTCTGTATTATCCCCGAGCCAATGGCCAAATTGAGTCTACCAGCCAAGTGCTTAAAATGCTGCTTCAATGGATATTAGGGAAACATAAGTCTAACTGGCACCTCATGATTTTTTCGACATTATGGGAGTATCAAACTTCTACAAAAATGGCCACTAGTTTTGCACCTTTTCAACTTGTTTATCTGTTGGAGGAAGTACTTTCCATTGAGTGTGAAATGACCTCATTAAAGATAGTTATTTAACTTCTCCTTGACACTTCCTCCGAAGAAGAAATACTATTTTATCAATCACACCTCAATGAATGTCTTCGAGAAGCCACCATGGCTAATGGTTCACACAAACAATGAGTCAAAGCCCAATACAATCGAACTGTGCAACCTCGGGTTTTCTTGGAAGGAGACCTAGTTTTGTTCTATGACCAAGACCATGATAAGTTAGGAGTGGGAAAGTTAGAACCATTATGGCATGGTACCTATGGCGTTAAACATGCACTTCAAAAAGTTTCCTATTAATTAGTTGACAATGGAGGCAATACCTTATTATATCCCTGTGATGACCTCTACCTTAAAAAGTACTATGCATAAGCTCTATATTATCTAGTGATTTTTTACTATATGTATCATAGTGTGGTGTGATATATTTTGATTTCCTTTGAGTGATCTATCTTGTTGTTTTTCTTATCATGCTTGGAACTTCATTGGAAGATTTCGAAGATCTCCTCTTCCTATCTGGAATATGCAGATGGAGCTAGTCATAGCACCCAGAACATTTCTTCCGTTGTCAGGGTCATTTTCTCACCCACATACAAACTGGTGAGTTCAGGGGGCATTTTCTTGAGTATTGAAACTAATAACATTGTGGATTATAGTGTGTTAGGGTCCTATAATTTTATAGGATAATCATTATGACGATTGATATCCATTTTTCAGTGATTTTGGGATTGAAAATAATATTCCATGTTGTAAATTATTTCCAAAAACGCTCCTGGCTTGCCTGATTTCCTCGGAAGAGTTTGCCCCTCCATCCATTTTTCCTAATCCTTCATTCACCTCTGCGCCACTCAGTCCCCTATCAATTTATCTCATTGGACACATCTCACCCACCACTCATCCCTGCATAAACAAAGTTAGATAACCTTAGGATAATAAAACATTAATTAGTTTAATAAGTATTTAAATTAATAATGTAAGAATTAATTAGTAGGTTAGTAGATTAGTAATTAGATTACTTTAATAGGGAAATTAATAATAAATCAATAATTAGTTTAAATTAATAGTGTTAATAATTAGTAATTAGGTCGGTAATTGGGTTAGGCTAATAATAAAATTAAGAACATAATAAAACATTAATTTAAAAAATAAATAAAAACTAATTAAGAAACAATTAAAACAAAACAAAACAAAAAAACGTAAAAACAAAACAAAAAATAAAAATATGTAAACAAAACATTATAAACTAGATAGATAGATAGATAGATAGATAGATAGAGATAGATATAGAGATATAGAATAAAAAAAATTAAAATGAAAATAAAAAAACGAGTAAAATAAAATTAAACAAAAATCAAACAAAACAAAATTAAAACAAAGTTTAAATGAAATAAACATTATATAATAAAAAAAATAAAAATATATCCTAATTCTAAAATCCCCTCTGGTACTTCATATGTGCAAACATCCCAATAACAATACAAGGAAAATCAATGACCCCCATTTTGTCCGCACCCCGCCCTGCCATCCAAACTTTAACAGGGGGGGTTACGGAAAAAGTGGTTTTCTCCTGCCACATGTGTTACACATAAAAAATACTCACTTTGATAGTGTCGCAACTGTCGTCATTACAAGGTTCGCAAGTGTCGCTTTTTCCTCACAAGTGTCGCAAGTGTTAAAGAAAGCATACTACCATGATGCCCATGTCGTGCCTGTAAATGACATCAAGAGGACACTTGGCACATGTAAAACACTTGATTTGGAAGAGGAGGAAAGGTTAACTGGGCTCATGAACCTTTTTCCATCTGAAAACACTCAAAAAACTAAGTTTTGAAGGAGAGCACTCCCCTATACCTCTTCTAGGAGTACTGGCACTCCCCCTTACACTGTTTGGGAGCGTTATAAAGCTCCTTTGGCCCTTTTGAGGGAGCGCTGATGTATTTAGGAGTGCTGGCGCCCCCCTAAACACTACTAGGGAGTGCTACAGTGCTCTGATGGCCCTTATAAGGGAGAGCTACCTATTCTGGGCAGTAGTTAAGTTGTTGAGATGAATGGGGGAAGGATCTTTTCATTCTTAGAAGGCAGTTGAGCTCGAATCCCTAGTCCAGCCATGATCTTAGGGAAGATCTTCAACTGAAGGAGGAAAATCCTCAACTTCCCCAAGGATATCTCAAGTGGTTAAAGCCTCTCCAAGGCTATATAAGCAAGCTTTCTAATGGTGAAAGAGGACTGAAAAAAGGAGAATCACACCAAACTTATGATCTTATAAGTGGTGCTAGAACAAAGATATTTTGGAAGCAAGAGACCTATCATCTCATAGGGAGCAATCAGTGA
>SNQJ01S0022362.1:125217-145693 GCA_010110895.2 Picea sitchensis | reverse complement strand
AAAACCATTTACTTCCCTACCATCCCTCTAGAAACCACTTTTCCCTCTCTGAAAACCACCTTTCCCCAACTAAAGAACATTTTTCGCACAGTTTGACTAGTCATTTTATGAGGCGATCTTCGGGCAAACCAGGGAGAATTTTGAAAAATTGAAAGAGGTTTTTTCTCAGCACGGGCCAAAAAACAATAACCTCTCCCTATTTTTGCAATTGTTCGGTCTATTATTTGGGGATACAGTGCCAAATTTTAATGTAACAAACTGCTCTTTTGGGGGGATCAGTTAGATTTGAACCCCTGAGCTTGAGGTACCTATATATCTCTTGTAATTTTGATGTAATGGAGAATTGGAACCTCTTGAATAAAAAGTACTAATTATTGTAATCAGCTGACAGAGCCACAATTTATCAAATACAAAAATATAGTTACAAGAGTTGCAGGATTCTTGTGTCACTCATGTTGGTTAAGTACTTCTTACTGTAATTTGTTTTAGATGTTTTCATATGTTCTTATTTTCTCTATTGTTTTAAAGAAAATCAAGTTCGGGATTTGTTTTTAAAAACCCTGTTCTTCTTTAAAGAAATACCAATTTTTTCTACTTGAATGTTAATTCTAGGATTCTTAATTTTCCTTTTATACCATGTTCCACTCATTAATTCTTCCAATCACTCAACGAACCTTAAAGGATCCAACAAAGGCGCCTACCTTTCCCTATAAGGTTGTCTGTAGAGCCTGTCCTTGACTGAACTTCATCTTGTGACTTCATTTCCCAATTGCTTTTCCTATTTCGACCAACTCCAATTAAAAACCCAACTTTGAACTAGATAGCTAGTCTAATATCTTATTTAAAACAAAGCTACAACTTATAGAGAGAGCCCTCTCTAGGTCTAGGAGGGCTAGATATTGGACTCCAAAGTGGTTTTTGGTAACCTCTGTCAATTTCTTCCTCACCCTGAGAAATTACAGGGTGCTAACATTTTTGGCAACCATATTGGGGACGTTCCTCATAAATGTGCATCAAAGTTCAGATTTGACTTTTGATGGTGAACATAAGCCAAACAAAGGAAAGTTGTACCATTCACTTGGCGAATCCACACATCATATAAGCAGTTTGAAGATGACTCCACTGGGATAATGAACAATTTAGATGCTACTACAATTGTTTCAAGGTATCCATGTTTGGAATTTTCGCAGATTTATGGTTTTCCAAATACTTTACCCAAGGATGGATATTGTTTGAGAAATGGTCCAAAATTTAATGGTGAGGATTTGAGTTTGACTTTGAAGCATATATAAAAAAAAAATCAATTCACTAAGCTTATTAGAGTCAAACATGAAGATGTTTTCCTCAGATTGTTTTA
Source organism: Picea sitchensis (assembly GCA_010110895.2). Classification (NCBI taxonomy): domain Eukaryota; kingdom Viridiplantae; phylum Streptophyta; class Pinopsida; order Pinales; family Pinaceae; genus Picea; species Picea sitchensis. Next base: position 144,336 of record SNQJ01S0022362.1, on the reverse strand, counting down.
TGATTCATTCCAGGGGAAATGTAGAAGATGGGCTGATGGTTTACCCGCCAAACACATAATATATTTCACAGTTTTTTGGATTATTTTCTTGGAAACATGGATGGAAAATACAGGATTTGTAGTAGCCCCTATTTCTATTCAAGGTTTTAAAGAGTGGAATGATATGTACAATGATGAGGAAATTGATGAAAACTTTTCTGCATGTTTTTCTTCTTATTTAAAATAGTGTAAAACCAATTTAGATGATAAGATCCATTTTTTGGATGAATTTTCCAAGCACATTGAAAAAGAACTTGAGGTTTTAAAAGATAAGGAAATACACATAACTTTTTCATTTCAGGTTTTTTCTTTTGAAGTCTCTTTTCATCAAATCCAGAAAGACACATTCCCACTTTTTCCCTTTGATATTGAGAATGAGGAGTGTTATGATGTGGTTCAAGAGTTGGAACATGTTGAAGAAAAAGTACTCATTATTGTAATCATCTCACAGAGCCACAATTTATCAAATACAGTAATACAGTTACAACAGTTGCAAGATTCCTGTGTCACTCACGTTGGTGAAGTGCTTCTTACTGTAATTTTTTTTCTCTATTTTCATATGTGCTTCTTTTATCTATTGTTTTAAATAAAATTAAGTTCAAGATTTGGTTTTAAAACACCCTATTCTGGTTTAAATCAATACCAATGTTTTCTACTTGAAGGTTAATTCTAGGATTCTTAATTTCCCTGTTACAACCAAATCCACTCACTAATGCTTCCAATCACTCATAAAACCTTAAAGGATCCAACAAAGGTGCCTACCTTTCCCTGTAAGGTTGTTTGTAGATCATTTCCTTGAATGAACTTCAGCATGTGACTCCATTGCCCAATGATTTTTCTTCATGTTTCGACCAACTCCAAATAAAAAACCAACTTTGAACTAGATAGCTAGCCTAATATCTTCTTTAAAACAAAGATAAAACTTATAGAGAGAGCCCTTTCTGGGTCTAGGAGGGCTAGATCCTGGACTCCAAAGCGGTTTGTGGTTACCTCTGTCAATTTCTTCCTCATCCTAAGAAATTACAGAGTGCTAACCTATGGAACAGTATGTGCAAGAAGACAACACCTATGAACAAAGAAAAACATGACAATCAAATTATAGAACATATTCAGAATTATCAAGCAGGGCATGGCATCTATGATTTTAAAGATCCTATATCCATGTACATGGAAGATTTTTTCTATTTAAACACTCAACTATGGTTTCATTAAGAAAACCAAATACATTATGAGTTTCTTTCGCCATCACACTGCTTTCTTTTGATTGTGATCAAGCATAGTCAAGGAGAAAAATCATTGAATTGGTTACTTGATTGTCTATATTTGATTTTTCATATTACTTGATCGTGCAACATGATTTCCAGCAGTGTAGGGTAGGTAGGTGTACAAATAAACTTGTTGGGAAAACACCTTTTTCATTAGATTTCAGTTTTTCTTTCAGAGTTTCATTTTTAGTTTGGAGCAATTACAGTTTTGATTTTCATTTTGAAAGTGGGTTGAGCTTAGTTGAAGAAGGTCACAGGTTGCAACTCACATGTTTGAAATAGGTACAAAAGTAGGAAACAAAACAAGTTGTAGTCTTCAGTTTTGGGGAAAAACCAATGGATAAATCATTGATCTGCATATTCAAAGATCTGCAATTCTTGACACCTCTTCAGAACGGTCATCCCCAAGTGTGTTACACATTATTTTCATCACCCTTATGACCGTTAATGATGTAAACCTATATGTTTCCTTCAGAGGGGTCAGTGGCCTGAATTCTTGAAGAAAGAAGGGAGAAGAACTTTTACTGAGAGAAGAAGTTGTATTTTCCTTTGTAAAAACCCTATTAAAGAGGATTTANCCTATGAACAAAGAAAAACATGACAATCAAATTATAGAACATATTCAGAATTATCAAGCAGGGCATGGCATCTATGATTTTAAAGATCCTATATCCATGTACATGGAAGATTTTTTCTATTTAAACACTCAACTATGGTTTCATTAAGAAAACCAAATACATTATGAGTTTCTTTCGCCATCACACTGCTTTCTTTTGATTGTGATCAAGCATAGTCAAGGAGAAAAATCATTGAATTGGTTACTTGATTGTCTATATTTGATTTTTCATATTACTTGATCGTGCAACATGATTTCCAGCAGTGTAGGGTAGGTAGGTGTACAAATAAACTTGTTGGGAAAACACCTTTTTCATTAGATTTCAGTTTTTCTTTCAGAGTTTCATTTTTAGTTTGGAGCAATTACAGTTTTGATTTTCATTTTGAAAGTGGGTTGAGCTTAGTTGAAGAAGGTCACAGGTTGCAACTCACATGTTTGAAATAGGTACAAAAGTAGGAAACAAAACAAGTTGTAGTCTTCAGTTTTGGGGAAAAACCAATGGATAAATCATTGATCTGCATATTCAAAGATCTGCAATTCTTGACACCTCTTCAGAACGGTCATCCCCAAGTGTGTTACACATTATTTTCATCACCCTTATGACCGTTAATGATGTAAACCTATATGTTTCCTTCAGAGGGGTCAGTGGCCTGAATTCTTGAAGAAAGAAGGGAGAAGAACTTTTACTGAGAGAAGAAGTTGTATTTTCCTTTGTAAAAACCCTATTAAAGAGGATTTACACAGGCTGCTTTATACATAGGGTGCGGAAATGCCTGATTTCCGCAGGATTTACTAAAGCTAGGTTGCGGGGTTTTCGCAGGTTTCTCTATAGCTTGGGTGTGAAAATTCCTGTACATGGGAAAAACGAGCGTCTTCTCCATGCTTCTAGAAGGAGAAGCTTCTATGGTGAGGTGGCCTCCAAACGGTTTGGATCTTACTCACTTTCATGATTTAGTGGGATCATCCTAACCTCCTCACCTTATCCTCTTCAGCTTACAAAAGGAGAGGAGCTCTCATGGAGAAAGTTAGATTGGCTTGAGCTTAAGTTTTGTAGATTGAGAATTTGGCTTGATTAGAGTGGCTTTGGACTTTTCTTTGTCAATATAGATTGTGAGTAGCTATCAAATTCGTTGTCAATAAGAATTTATATTAATAGTACATGCTATTAAGTATTCATTTGTTCCTAGTATCTAAAGGATTGCAATACTCACTTAAGCAACAATAATAAAAATATCAAACCTGATATGCAAACCTGGAGTCTAGCTATTGTTTCTCTTGAGTTTCTTTTCTTCTAAGACAAGTATTCTTTCCAACCTGGAGAGTGTGTTTTTCCTCTGAATGTATTAGATCTGAGATCTTTCTAGCTCTATGATTGCTTCTTGGACAAATATCCCTTTTCTTTTTAGAGATTCAAATCTGCAGTTGTTGCCTTTTATTGTTTCTCCTACTCCACATTCATGTTCTTGGAATCTCTAAAAATCAAACTCTTCATCCTTTGATGCCTTCTCTTCAGTCTATGGTTCCATAATTTTTCCCTTTGTTCTTTGCAAGGATGATGTCAATCCTTGTCTTCCATGCTCTATGAAGAGACATGCTTCTGTTGCACCACTCTGGTTTTATGGAGGAAGTCATGACTATCTTTGACTTTGAACTTGGCTAGTCTTTTGACTTTGACTAGTCGAACCATGACTTTCACCAGTTGAACTTTGACTTTGACCAGTCAAACATTGACTTTGACCCAAAAATTCAACTTTGACGTTTTTGATGGCTAAAGAAAACAAGAGATGCATTGGGTTAGGGTACACTAGGATAACCAAAAATTAGTCCGAATACTTCACATAAACTTTCATTGCAACTAGAACAAAGGAACTGGCTCAAAGGAACTGCCACGAAGGAACTGGCATTACAACTGCAATTGTGCTACAACAAGCTTGACAGAGAGCTGTAGATCTACCTTCCAGTGGTTAGAATGTTTTGAAGGTGGTGTGGGCCCATAACCTGTTAAAATATTGTGCTAGTTTAACCATAAACAATGCTACACCATTGTCACCCAAGCATAGGCACAAATCCACCACCGATCACCTTAACCTTTGACAGAAAGAATGATTCTTGGATGCCTCACTAGAACCAATAGATAAACAAGAGAGAGAGAGAGAGAGAGAGCACACCTTTCTCCTAAGGTAGCGCAGCAAGAAGAAAGTCTCAAACCACATACCAAGACCAATACCCAATTGTAGTCGTTCGAGCTGCACTCTTCCTCTAGACTTGCGCACCACTTTCTTGAGTGTGAGTGTGTTACCAAATGAGCTCAAACGCCTTCTATTTATACTAATCTGGCCAGGTGAACAAGTGTCTCTTCAAGCAGGGCCGACCTATCCTTTTTTCATATAATAGTTCAATATTACTTATTCTAGTGAGCTGACTTGTCTTCCAGGGTTTTCACACATATGTTTAAGTTTTCTCTTGCTTCTAAAATATTCTATTCTAGTCAAAGGTTTATCCATGGAGGCTAATACCTCTCGTAGCTACCAAAACATCAATAAGAGAGACCCTGATAAATGAATGGGATGCACGATGGACAAAGAGTAGTGAAGGGGTACATTCTTTGGGTTGGGAAGGTCAAGAGGAAGATATCTAATGGAAATTAGAACAATTGTAGGAGAATACTAGTGGGTTGTGGGATATCTGAATTGTGATGGGATAGTGAGAGACACCCTTTTCTTGTGGATTCCTAGCCCCAACTCAGGGGTGACTTGCTGTTGACATCTAGAATAAAAAGTATATTGTTGGGTGGAACGTCTGTCCCAAGCAGTTGGTTGCACAAGTGTGTTAAAAGATAAGTTTTTATCTGTTTCCTAAGTCAATTTATAAGTTTAGTTGATGTGCATTTTACTCTGTGTTTATGAATGATTTATATGTTGTTGCAAGTGAATTAATTAGTTTCATTCATGTTTAACTCAACATGTTGTAGAAGCATATAGTTATGGGTATCTAAAAATGGTTAACTTTGTGTATAATTCATAGATGATATGCTACAAGAGTTTAATTAGCATAAAAATTTTGAATTTATATGTATTTCTGCAAGTAATGTTCCTCGGTTAATCTAGGGATTGTTACACATAGAAGTATCTCTCTATTTCATTTCTATTATTTATTTTACTTTCAACAATTTCAACAAGAGCTTATACAACTCATGCAATTTCATTAATCATCAAACAATCATAATTCCAACAAGAGTATAAACTTGTTCAAGACAATCAACAAGAAGTTATTGAAGAACTTAAGTTTCACATATGGTATGGTTGTTTATGTGGGTAACCTTTTGCATACGCATATCTCTAACTTCATATCGAGTATTGTGTAGCATAAAATGAAATGTTAAACCATAGAAATATAATTATTATAATCATTGACTCGTCACAAATAATTCTTGAGCTTTTATGGTTCAATGAGGATGGAATCTATTCAATGGAGGTGCTAAACCAACCAAATCTATTTCCCTTCTCTTCTTAAACAAGTTATCATCATACCATATCTTCTTCAAATGAACATCATGGATAGTAATATCACTTAATTACGAAAAAATGTATTCAATAAAAGTATCAAACAAACTAAATCTATTTATCCCTTTTTAAAAATATGTTATCATCATACCATATCTTCAAATAATATAATATGTTATAACATATTACATGTAATATGTTATAACATATTACATGTAATATGTTATAACATATTACATGTAATATGTTATAACATATTACATGTAATATGTTATCATTTTTTTAAAAGTATGTTATACTGTTACCGTATCTTCAAATGAAAATCATGGGAACTAATATCTCTCAATGAGATTTACTTTCTAATACCATGTTGAAAGTGCAAGACAATCATCAGTTTATGCATCCGGGAGATTTTGTTTTCCAACTAATGCAACTTCAAACACCGTACCAATTATAGGCTTCCATGCATCCACATACATGTGTTCAGTGTTGGTCCAATGGTATCTCCTATGTATTTTTTAGTGATAAATTCACCTTTTCATAGATCTACTTTTGATCAGTCTGCGTGTGAATTTATGAAGGTCCAACCCATGGTTACTAATATGTGAAACTTCCAACAATGTGAACCATATTTTGACACGTCTACCCCAAGTTCTTTCTTCCATTTGATTTTTGTTATAAGTCCTACACCTTTGAGTGCTAGATTCATCACGGAAATGTTTTGCTTTTGATCAGATGTCCTATGACTTTTCGGTCCTCGAAGCCTTCTTTTTGAATTATTGCAACTTTCAGCCCCATGACTATAAGGTGATGCCACATGTCAATGTGTGACATTAATTTTGAATATTCTCTAAGGCTTGTCAAAGGTATCACTGATTCCATTTGAATCCCTTACTCCAATTGTGAATTTCGAAGTGTCATTCTCATTTATAATTAGTCTCTATCCAATTAAATAATCAATTGAATATTGCAACTTACAGTTTCGTCACTTCAGTCATGTCAAGTTATGAAGCCACTCTACAGTATTACACCCCACTATATCAATCTTGAGGAGCCAAATTCACTCATTTGTTTGTATGATGTTGGTGGGGTAGTGCAGAATTTCAAAGATCAATTTTCAAGAAAGATCAATCCTTGTTTATATTTACAATTTCCATTTCCCGTGTTTTTATTAGTGTCTAAGGGGCACTTGTAATATCAGATATTATTGTGATGTATATTTTTTTAGTAATAAATGTATTATTACAACAAGATTACTTATGATACTTTCATATATCATAATAATAATTTGGAGGAAGTGACCTCATACAAATATCTTGGAATCGATATTCACCACAAGCTCAACTAGAATTATAGCATTGAGAAAATGATAATTGGAGGATGGAAATATTATTATGGGCTTGAAAACGATTGTAAATTAGTCGATCTTTGGATATGGGATAAAAAGCAAATCCTCTTTGAGACTCTTTTTACACATGTTATTCTATATGGATGTGAAGTTTGGGGATGCAATATCTCTCAAGGATCTTGGAGAAAGATAGAGAAAATCCAAAAGAATTTTATAACCTATAATCTCAAAATTAAATGAAACACGCCCTACCCTATCCTCCTCTTAGAGGAAATAATTTCTCCCATTGTGAGCATGACTATGACTAGATACCTACTGTATAAGAACAAGTTAAACAACATGGAAGGAAAGAGGCTTCCTAAAATTACTTCAAAATCTATTTGTAACCACCTTCGACTCAAGCGGGGATGGCATAAGTATGCCGAGTCTTGGCTAAGCCATTGGGGAATCATGGAAGAGACCATTTTGCAGAAAAAAATATACTATTAAAAATATTATTAAATCAAAATTTTAGGAGAAAATGTGGTGTGATAAAGAGTTGGAGGAAAAAAGAAAATTAAGGTGTTATAAGGAGGTAATCAACCCTAATATAGAATATCCAAATTATCTCTATGTTTTGACAAGTGTAAATAAAAAAATAAGCATTGCTCAGATAAGAAAAAATTATCATGAGCTCCATAGTGAAACTGGACATCGGTCCATTCCTAAAACACCATGGGATGAAAGAGAATGTCACCTTTGTGACGCTAAGAAGGTTGAAGATGAAAAGCACTTTCTCTTAGATTGTTTGGCCTATACCTAGATTAGATCTCAAATTCAAAATATTTGTCACCCTACCAACCTTCCTAACCTTTTAACTCAACAAAAATATGGTGATCTTGGAAAGCTTCTCCTAATGCTTTTCGAGTACCAAAAAAAAATTCTAAAGAATTACAAGTAATCCATTAACCTCTTAATGTTTGATAGACCAATTCGGTCTCAGTGGACATTAATCATCATCACCATCATCATTAAGTGATTCATCTATGACCATTTCCCATGAGCATCATTCAGTAATGACCGATTTCTCATGAGTTTGAATAGTGTACTTAGCATTCATTACATCAAGTATAGAGCTTTAATTGAATAGTTCATAAGGCACAATACTTGTTAAGGTTTTGCAAATGGGATAGCAAGCTAAGTTGGCTTGGGATGGAGAAAAAATCCATGGTTAAGTGCACTTGACCTAGAGGAATCTTGGGATGGGTAACCTTCCCAGGAAGCCCTAGTTGCTAGGTGTAGGTATTAGAGGTGATGATTGACACTATGTGATTCATTTTACTCGTTCCAATCCCACTTCCTCACCCCTATGATTGAATAGTTTATATAGCGCGATAGTTTCTAAGGTTTTTCAAATAGGATAGCAAGCTAATGGACTTGGATATGGAGAAAAACTCCATGATTAAGAACACTTGAGACAAATGAGTCATGGCATAGGTGACCTTACCAGGAAGTCCCGGTTATTGGGTGTAATTACCAAAGGTGATGATTGACATTGTATGATTCATTTCACTTGTTTCAATCCCACTTCTTCACCCATATGAATATCACTTGTTGCATTGAGTACTAAGTGGACTATCCAAACTCATGAGAAATTGGTCATTGGTGATTTTTTCTCATGGGAAATGGTCATAGATGAATGAATTTGAATACATACTTAATCCAAAAAAAATGATATCTCATAATGTTGGACTATAGAAGCGCCCCTGTTCTTAAATAAAGAGTATGGAGCTCTAATTGAATAGTTCATAAAGGACAATACTTACTAAGGCCTTTTGAATGGGGTAGCTAAGTGGGCTTAACTATGGAGAAAAACTCCATTGTTAAGCATGATTGAGCTAGAGGAGTCATGGGATGGGTGACCTTCCTAGGAAGTCTTGGTTATTGGATGAAAGTCTTAGAGGTGACCTTCAGAGGAAGTCTTGGTTATTGGATGAAATTCTTAGAGATGATGATTGTCACTGTGTGATTCATTTCATTGGTTTCAATCCCACTTCTTCACCATTGTGAGCATCCCCTAACGCAATGAATGCTAAGTGAAATATTCAAACTCATGAATAATTAGTCATTGGTAAATGGCATTCGTGACAAATGTTCATAGTTAATTGACTTTGAATATGTAGTTAATCCAACAAAAATGATATCTCACAATGTTGGGCTTCAAAAGGCCCCCTCATTTTTAAGGTAGGCTAAGATTAGTCATAATGAACCTAACAATAAGTTAAAATCATTCAAGAATGAAACTAATATGCTTGAGGAAATGCTAATTGTTGCTTTGAGAGAAGCTACTAGTGAACAAAATTTTACTATATAAAAGTATTTGATGTGGTGTTCACTTGTTTGAGAATAATAAACACTATCTCTATTGATTTCCTTGTTAGTATGAACATAAATCACAGCATTCAAGTCTCAATTGATGCCAAGAGAATCATAAATAAAAGAGGTGTTATTTGAATTGACTGGATTCATTTCATTATGCCCAGTTACTTTTCATTATGCCCAGTTACTTTTCTGTCTGGAATTTTGGTTGATAGGAATTAGTTCTATAACTCTGATAGGCAATGCGTAAGTGTTCTCTCTGGAATGTTTGTTAATGGGAATTAGGTCTGGAACTCTCACAGGCAATGCGTGAGAGTTCTGTCTGGACTGTTGATTAATGTAGCTACAGTGACATACGATTGTCATATTATGACTAACAGGCAACGTATTCAGTTAGCGAAGCACTGGGATATCAAAACTATTAACATTGTTCAACGAGACGAGTTACAGGATGAACTAATTACCCTCGGCGCTGATGAAGTTATAAATTCAGAAAAAGAAGGTACGTAAACGATTGAATTTAAATTAACTGTTGTTATGGATGAAAATTGGAGTTTTTGTTTCAATATCTCGTTGCATGATAGAACATATTCGATGATTTATTTTAATTTTAATTTTGTAAACATTACAATGAGGGTTGGAGAAATTACAAATGGCGAAGGTGCTTACGCAGGCGTCGATGCAGTTGGAGGCATTTCATTCAAGGTTACTATAGAATCACCCTATCAAATTTTCATTTCTAGCACTATGTTTTAATAAATAATAAATCAGTTTTTATTGGATACTTTAATAAATATCATTAAGAAAGAACAACAATTATAAGAATATAATTTCACTCATTCTCATGGTTAAGGATGGGAAGGATAAACAACCTTATCATTATATTTTTATTTTTTTTACGTAAGCAGAATCGGTAAATCTGTCAACTAACTCACCATCCATTGATTGCAAGGATGGTTTCCTTTTCACTTCATCCATCGGTAAGAGATTGTTTCTGTGAGTGCTTTATATTTTTCATCCAAAATGTGAGTGCTTTATATACTGGGTCTCGGTTTAGTTTTCATTATCATAGCATATTGGTTGCCCCCTACCTTAAAGAGTGAAACTAGTATCTTTGTGAATGCCCTACTCTTAAAGTGAATGGATTCATTTTTTGAAGTTGCTTTAAAAATAAAATTCCAACAATCTTTCTCATTTTTCCTTAGAATTTATACTATTTCAATATTATATTTGTCATTTAAATAGTAATTTTGTTGATAAAGGTAAAGATGCATTCTCATAATCTTGTTATTAAATTTAATGATAATCATTACTTTTTATAATTATTTTATCTAAAAAAAACTTTTAATCAAGTTATATTTTACAAAAATGTAAATATAAGTAATGATCCTTTTAAATTTGGCTGATGCTAATTTTTAAAAATCAGTCTAAAGCATTTCCTTAGAATCAAGTCATAGTCATACTAATCACCCTAAAGCATTTCCTTGAATTTTACACAAATGTAGATCTAAGTAATGATTCCCTTTTGAATTTAATTTGGTTCATCTAAGTAATGATGCCCTTTTGAATTTAATTTGGTTCATCTAAGTAATGATGCTCTTTTGAGTTTGATTGATGTTAATTTTTAGAAATCACCCTAAAACATTTATAATTATTTCTAGTATTAAAAACCCAATAGATAAATAAGAGATGAAAATAAGTGTTGGCACAGGGGCAAACCTAGGGTTCAACACCTCAATGGCACACCAACAAAACCCTAACTATCAGCCTTTTCGGCAACACCTGTGAAGAAGATGAAGTCTCACCCGAGGTAGAGGTAGGGGGGTTGTAGGACTCAAGTGTCTACAACCTAGCTGGGACATAGATCTGTGATCACAATACTTAACAGAGCACTCAACCAACAAAAATCATTAGTCTTTAACCCTTATTCACATCGCAAGTTAACTCTTATTACAGAACAACGCAGTATTAATCAAGATCTAAGCACATCTAAATATTTAGCACAGAGCATCTGAATAGATCTAACATTCATTCATATACAAAGCACTAAGCATCAATGGATTAAATACATAAACAGCATAAACAACATAGCACAAAGCACATCGACACAGGATATACGTGGTTCATCCCAGTGTGGGGCTACATCCACCAACTCTTCTTATTTTTTATTAGTCTCCTTCAATCTTCATACAGGCACCAAGCCATAAAGCCAACTCCACATAGGATAGGAGATCTACGCACACTTTACCAGATCCTCCTTCCTCGAGTTAGGTCAGGGCACAAAGCCTTCTTACAATCACTTTCACTTAACTCTGCAAGTCTCAACATACAATATGTATGAAGCATTCACAACTGTTCACACTTAGCAACCTTCACAGGTTCTTGCACAAACACGATTAGAACTACTTCTTACATCACTTATATACTTATTTATACATTACAAAAGGAGCCTAAACATGGGTAAACCCATGGGCCAACATCCCATACCCATTACATAAACCCTAAAACCCAAAAAGCCTGCAAAATGAGTGAGATCCCAGGATCTCTGCTTCGCCTGGTCACTCTGTCTTCGACCATCTTGTCGAAGTCCCAAAATGGTCAATCACGACCAAGGTTCTCCCAAAACTTGGTCGAGCGCCAACAAGCCCCCAACACTCACCTGTGACTTGTCCCGAATCACTCTAATCTAGGCAACACTACTTCGAAGGCCTCAAGATTAGCTCGAGCTGCCATGACTTGCTGCTTTGCCAGAGCCTCCTGGTCGACGAACTCCTGAATGACTTGCTCCATGACAGACCCTTCCAGACGTTGTTCGACTATGGTGACCACCTATTCCAACTATGATCCTTGTCCCTTGATCTCTTCAAAGAGGGTGCAGGCTTCTTCCTGCACCGATTGGAGTCGTTGTGTCACCTCCATGACTCTACTCTGGATAGTAGTGAACTACTGATAGACTGTGTGCTGCTCCTATGATCTCTTCATCTTATCAACGATCGTAAGCTACTTCAACTATGCTTGCACAGTCGATGCCTATTGCTTCGCCTCCTAGAGTTGTGACTCCAATCTCCTTACTTTCAGGTCTTCTGTAATGTGCTCATAGGTATGTGCACTTCGGTTACTGAGTTTCTTTCATTCTAAAGCCAATGTCTTGATTCTTTCTACTGTGCTCCTGGCAGTTTCTTCCCTCTGAGCTCGCACTTCCTGCGGAGTTCTCGGTACTGCTTGAAGTTCTAACTCTGCTACTCTTTCTTGAAGCTATTGAATGGATTCAGCAAGCTTCCCCACTTAGCTCTCGGTTGTCTTTTCTTCCATCTGGGTCAAGCTGGTCTAGACACTGCCTCTCTAACCCCCATCTGCTCCACGAGCAGCTAGTCTTTTTCTCTCTGTATCTGCTCTCTGTCCTCTTCAAACTTTGCTCTAAGGTCATATTTTTCTTACTGTGCAACCCGACATTGCTCTAGGGATTCCTCCTTTTTTTGCTTCAAGGCCTCTTTGGCCTGCTCTTTTTCCTCCTATACTCGACGAAGGCGAGCCTCTGTCGTATATGCTATCCTTCGCAATTGAGTGGGATCATCCCCCAATTATGCACCTTTTGATGACAATGACGCAGTAGACACTGCGCGACTCGAATAGAGAGCTTGTTGTACCCCCTTCAGCTCTGCCTCGATTCTGTCATACATTGTCTCCTGCTTTGCTTCATTTCGCTACAAAATATCCTCCGAAGAATATTCTACAACTGCGATGATGAGGTCAATATCATCCACTGTGAGCACATTCTGTGACTGAGGTTTATTGTCTTGTGACTTCTTCTGTGCTGAGGGTTTCTTTGGAGAAAACTTCATTTTCTTTGACGTCTCGGCCTCTGTAAGGGGATCCTGCCTGTCTCCCTCCCCTTCCTCTTCTTGGTTTACTTCGTCACCTCCTCCTCCTCCAAGTGAATCAAGCGCAATTTCCTCCAATGCGTTGATTATCTCCTCCACTTCTTCCTTTTTCTTCTTCTTTTTAATGTTGCTCGGTCCATCCCACTCTGTCCGAGTGACCAAAGGACTTTCGATGATATTGGTGTTGGAGAGCGTTGTCTACTCGATTGGTACAAGGAATTCAGCCGAGCATTCCTTGGTTATCTTCTCCATGTCTTCATGAGTCAATTTGTAATAAGACTACAACTCCTCCTTGCTTTCATCCCTACACACAGTGATGTAAATGAAGTGTCGATCTGTGTGGAACTTCGTTAGTGGCATGTAACTATGCAAGGTGTTCGGAGTCATTCGGGGGAATGAATCAATGGCTCGTGTGAGCTGTAGGTAGTAAGTGTGAAACACCGCATTTGATTTCCATTGCTTGGCCATGTCACTCGTATACCACAAGGTGGTGAACCTCATGGCCAATTGTTTTGATGCCTTGACTTTAGGGAATGTCCCTCCCTCTGGCATCTCCCAAGAAACAAATTCTATGAGGATCAATAACCAACTAATGAGGAACTCATATCCTTGGTCCTGCACTTTGCGACAGTCCTTATCCAACTCGTTGATGAGGTAGCTCGCCTAGTTCATCTACATGCCCTCGACGCACTTCCATGCGAGGTCAACAACAAACCCCGTGACTTTTGTTGGTATTTTCTTCCTGACGAGCTTACCAATGATCAACTAACAAGCTAGGCACACTGCACCATATTGGATGGAGGCTACCTTGTAGCCTCACTTCCCCTTCTCCACATCGTCATAGGTTTCCTTTATATGTTGTGCCAGGGAGTGATCTACAACCTTCCTTGGATAGAATTCATGAGGGTTCGGTCCCTATACACTCAATCCAGTGATCATGTGGATCAATGATGGATCCACATTCACGTGCCTATATAACTATAGATAATCTCCATGGTAGCACGACGGGAGGAGTTTAACGCATGCGTTAACCTCCTGATGCCTGTCAAAGTGGGGTATCTTCATGACGTTGAGGTTCGTCGACCGTGCGATCTCTTTAATCCATGGATAGGGGACTATCTTCAGTTTCTTCCCAGTCATCTTTGTCAAGTAGCTATGCAGTGCGAGAAATACATAATTCTTCTTGTCTCCCAGGTTAAAGTAGCTTATCTTGAGATCTGGGATCAGTCCTAGCTGCGGTCCGACTGTGCGTATCCCCTTTGGGAGGTACGCAGTGATGAGCATGTACTCGAACTCACGTGGGACATTGTCACAACTAACCGTGTTGGCCAAAGGTGGGATGCATTCAGGCAAGACCGACGGGATCATCTTCACGTTCGCCAGATCATCGCGGTGCTTGCTTCTTTTCTCAATCACTGATCGACTAGATCGACATGTAGTCGAGGCAGATTCTTACAATCCGATAGTCGACAAGGCCTATACTCTTGCAGACATGACCTTCTCAGCCATAAGGTTGATCAAAATCTCTTCTATGGATTTCTCTACTACGTTAAGGTCGCCCGACATGCACACTCGTGATCAAATATCTTAGGTAGGCGACTAGACACTCAAGGTAAGAAAAATGGGTGGAGAGGTCTCAAAAGAACAGTGCGATAGCAATTAGTTCTTTGTGGGCTTGAATATCTCAGTTTGCAAAAGTGTCCCCGGTGAGGCATTCGACGGATTAAATAAGCAACGTCATAACTGACTCCTCCAACGGGCAAGAATGCCTCAATCGATATGATTCCATCCGTTATGGCATGGTCCCAACTGTCCAATGACGATATTTCTGTCAATAATTGTGTTTCTAGCCATTCTGGAGCATCGTTCTAACCATCGAGATGCCTCCAACGGTCATATTGTTTCACCGTGGCGAAGTGTCATTCTGCGTTGTTCTGCTACTCCGGCAAGGTTCAAGTTATGCAAGCCTTCCTTCTGTGAAGTCTTCTCTGGAACCTCCTGCAATTTTTCTAACTTTGCTTTCTTCTTACTGAGCTTTCTGGCCTTCTTTTTTGTGATATGAGTCTCTGGATTCCTCTTTCCATTCTTGTTATTATCTTCTCTTAGCATAGTAACTTCGTACTGCCGAGGGTCTTTCACAAGGTTCGAGGGTAATATTTATTCTCTTATTGTTTCTGAGGTAGGTGATCTTCGCTCCTGCATGGACGGGTTATGTAAGCCTTCTTGTGTTCTTTCAACTTCGACAGCTAATTCTCTGGCTCTCAATTGCTTCAACTTGTCCTCTTGTTCTTCTCTTAGTCGTTCTATTTTCTTGGCTATGAAGTCCCTTAATTCTTGTTTTTTCTGTTCTATGGCTTCCTCTTCTTCTTTCCTTCAGATCTGATCTTTCTCAATCTAGGTCCTTCCTATCAAAAGTGAAAAAGGAGTGATGTTCTCAACAAACTTAATGACCTCAAATTCTTCTTCAGTCGATGCTCCATGGGCTATCATAGGTGCACGAGTAAGTCTTCCACATAGGGTTATCATCTTTCCTTTAAACAATCCTATCCTTCCTAATGAAGGGATCATAGCAGGCTTTCCCAAAATTTCCCAAGTACTTTCTGGCATGATGTTCACCTATGTTTCTTCATCCAATACACAGTCTATGTTGAAGTCTCCTATTCTTGTTTCTATGCACTATTTCTCTTTTAATGTCTCTGGTAAACTGATGTCTATGATCATTCAATGTTTCTTTCATCTGCAATAATATAGTCTCTGATTCTTTCTGGTGCTCTAATATATCCATAGTCTCTTGACCTTCTTCATAGTTTTCTTGTCTCATGTTCATCTTTTCAACTTTAAAAATCATTCTATGGAAATCCAAAACCTCATGACCAACATCTTTACAACAAAGACAAATAGGACCTATACCAAGGCTTTCCTTAGAAAAATGTCTCGGGTTTCTTCAATTATAACATAATTTCAATCGTCTCTTTCTCTTAAACGATCCCCAACCTTTTCTGTACTATGCACTGGGATCACAGTGTTGAATATGCAATCTACAAAAATTCCTTCTAGGGTCCTGCATCCACTTGTTAGTCCAAAAATTCTTTATATGCATAGGAATAACATATCTTTCACTAACTCTATCAGATCTATTCAGATAAAATCTTCTTTCTTCTAGTTGTGCCCTAGTTTTCAGACTATGACAAAATCTATCAAACATACCTAGATTCATACTTGTGAAAAAAAAAATTCACTTATCTTACCTTTACCAGAGCACAAAGCTTTAGGATCTTACCTCTTTTCTTCAGATTGGGCTTCTCTTCTTAGCATAGAGCTTCACAATTCAAGTAGAATATTGTGCACTACAACAACAGATCTATGCATAGAGCTTTCCCTTTTCCTCAATTCCCAGCAATCACAGTTTCAGGTCCCGACAACGGAACCATTTGTTGGCACAGGGGAAAACGTAGGGTTCAATGCCTCAACGACGCACCAAAAAAACCCTAACTACCAGCCCTTTCGGCAACACCTATGAAGCAGATGAAGTGTCACTCGAGGTGGAGGCAGGGGGGGGGGGTAGGACTCAAGTGTCTACAACCTAGCTGGGACACAGATCTGTGATCAAAATACTTAACAGAGCACTTAGCCAACAACATTCATTATTCTTTAACCCTTATTCACATCGCAAGTTAACCCTTATTACATAATAACACGGTATTAATCAGGATCTAAGCACATCTAACCATTTAGCACATAGCATCTGAATAGATCTAACATTCATTCATATACAAAGAACTAAGCATCAATGGATTAAGAAATTAAATACATAAATAGCATAAACAACATAGCACAAAGCACATTGACACAGGATATACGTGTTTCACCCCAGTGTGGGGCTACGTCCACCAAATTTTCTTCTTCTTTATTAGTCTCCTTCAATCTTCGTACAGGCACCAAGCCACAAAGCCAACTTCGCATAGGACAAGAGATATATGCGCACCTCGCCAGATCCTCCTTCCCCGAGTTAGGTCAGGGCACAAATCCTTCTTAAAATCACTTGCACTTAACTCTGCAAGTCTCAACATACACTATGCACGAAGCATTCACAACTGTTCGCACTTAGCAACCTTCACAGGTTCTTGAACAAAGCCGATTAGAACTACTTCTTACATCGCTTAGCTACTTATTTATAAATTACAAAAGCGGCCTAAACATGGGTAAACCCATGGGCTGACATCCCATACCCGTTACATAAACTCTAAAACTCAAAAAGCCCACAAAATGAGTGAGATCATGGGATCTCCACTTCACCTGGGCGCTTCGTCTTCGACCAGCCTGTCGAAGTCCCAAAAATGGTCAAACACGACCAAGGTTCTCCCAAAACTTGGTTGAGGGCCAACAATAAGAGATGAACATGATATCTAGGATTAATAACCATGGCACCTATTCTAATAAATTTATGTCATCATCAAGATTGTTAAAAACATAATAAAAAAATATTAATTTTCAAAGTCAATAAATTAATATTTGAATATCATTGTATATATTTTTATGTTTTCAATATTTTTTTCTCTTGTTTAAGAAATCATAAACTAGAGAGGGTACTTTAGAAGAGGAAACATCCATTGATTACACACATATTTTTTATAATTGTTTGGTTGTGTAGTTCTTAATATATGTATTTTTCTCTAGGGACTTCACTACTTTAAAGAAAAAAAAATTGTATAATTTTTTAAAAATTAAATTAAATATAGTGTGAAATTGAAAATAAGAAAGTTACATGCTATTAGATAGAAATGGTTTCACCTCTTGGAAGTTGCAGCTCCATGAAAACCTATAAAGATGGGGAATAGTTCTTGACTTGCAAGCCCTCAATATGCCAAATATTGATGATGTATGTAGAACACTGAAAAGGACGCTAAAAAGAAAACAAACATAAAACTTGATAAAAATGCTAAAAATAGAATAACCTTCATATAAATGAAAATAAAAAAATAAAACTTAAAAATAGATATGAGGTAACTATTTTATAAAACAACCATAAACAAAATAATTAAAAGAAATAAATTAAAAAATTAATTAACATAAAGCTAAGGCTTTATTATCCAACTCAGTAAGTGTTTATGCTAATCCAATTGAATGAGTGATTATGTTTTTTAAAATAAATATATTTATTTATAATATTTAGATAAAATTTAATTTAACATAAAATTTTATATTAAATATTTATTTATAAAATTGGTTAAATTTTAATTTAATATGAAATCTTAATTTTATATTAAATATTTACTTATAAAGTTGGTAAAATTTTAATTTAATATAAAATTTTATATTGAAAAATATATATTATAAAATAAAAATGTTATTATTTTATTAAAATTAATTTTTAAATGAAATATTAATATTTACAAAATACTATTTAAAAATTTTCAACGTCTTTGAATGGAACCATGTTTCTAATACTTTTAACTTTTTGCAGGTTGTGGCAGAAAATGTGAGAGATAAGGAACTGTTTTCGTTTATGGTGGTCTCGCATCAAATGATGTCATTGTTGGTATCAATGATTTAAGAAGAGAAGTGAAAATAAGTTGGTGGCATTTAACTTCCTTCGTAAAGGATGAAGATAATAAGAAAAAGTGCATTTTAGATCTCTTAAAATTATTTGATCAAAATGTTATCACTCCTCTCATTGGGCAGATGTTCACACTAGATGAGTTCAGGAAGGCCATTAATGAATCAGAGAAATATGCGAGAGGTGGGAAAATTATTCTCACCAATTAGAATTACAGTATACAATCTCTTACCATTTTTATATATGGTAAAATTCAAATGAATTAATGCAAGACTATTTTTTTTTTTATATATGGTGAGATTTGATATTTATTTTATTTTTTAAATTTAATATTTTGAAAATTTAGTTGATTAATAAGATGGAGATTGTTAATATTTTTGTAATATTTTAATTTTTTAATTAATGATTTGGATTTTAGTTTTAGATTTTGAATTTAAAGTAAATAAATTGTAAAATATATTATTTATTTGGTTGTTTTATTTTATATTTTTAAAATTAAGGTAATCTTCAAAATCTGTAAACTATAACTTTTGGTGGTTACCATTCATCCTA